>LT642439.1:0-17812 GCA_900128585.1 Stramenopiles sp. TOSAG23-3 | reverse complement strand
TTCTTCTTCTAGAAAGTTTGTACAGGTATTTAATAACAGGTAAAAAACCCGTGCAGGTACCTACCTGTTATTTACCTGGTATTACACTGCCGGATCCGATCCAGCAGAGGCGAGGAGGACCTTTATACAGAGTTTATTAATAATAAAACGTGGCACATGCCATAGCAGGGGAAAATAATATAAGAAAATTTCAACAATGAGATATACGAGCAGTTGAGGCATTGTATGAAGATTGGGAGTTGATAAAAGAAAGCGAAAAGGTCCTTTTTGGAACCCGGTTTCATATTGTGTTGCATACCAACAGCCGGAAGCAGACTGCAAGCAGCGCCTGACTAGTAAATTGTAAGTCCGAGGTTCTTCAGCGGGCAGCAGAGAGCTTCAACATGACGGACGCCGTGAGGGTGGAAATGGGCCCAGTTCGCCAACTCAAGAGAGGCCGTAGTCGCAGCAACGCTCGACGTGCCAGGGATTCTGTGATGCAGGTTAGCAAGAGCGTAGCTAGGCACATTTCTAAAACTAAATCCGACCTAGGAAGAGCAATGAAATCGGAAAGGCGACGAATTGCCCAGCTTATGGCTGCTACCGACGAAGGGCCTGACGAAGGAACTGCCCAGTTGTGGAAACTAGCGCAAGAGTTGAACCCGGACTTGAAGCACGAAAAAATACAACTTATTGGGATGGACAGCTTGGACGAAGAAGATTATTTGCCCATTCGCCCGTTTTTAAAAGCCCTATATCAGATCCAGCGCCTGGATATGATTAACAATTGCTTCACGCTCGTTGTCTTCTTTATAATATTGACCTTGAGCATGGGCATGTTTTTGAGAGTCCAGGACGCCCACGAACAAGATCAGGTCGTTTTGGAGTTATTTTACGACGAAGAGTTTCCTTCCGCAACCTATAAAAAGAATTTCCAAGATGTGCACTCCCTAGACGAGTTTTATTCATGGCTCGAGGGCCCAGTGGTAAATGGTATATACAAAGGAAACCCCTACGGTCCAGAAGACTTAATCAGCGGGCATCTTCGCATGATTGGGCCACTTCGACTCCGACAGTTTCGCATGCCGCAGGTCCAGTGCCGTTTCAAAAACACTGGGACATGCTTTGCCGAATATGACGTTCGAACGGCATCGAAAGAATCATTTGGACCTAGAGGGACTTTCGGGAGCTCGTACTACAAGAACGTTACTGGGAAGAACAAATATGGATTCTCCACAAAAGCAACCATGCCCTCCGCCCGTGGTAGGAGTGAATTTTCTAGGACATTTCTAGAACGTGTGTACGGGACGGGCGGGTTTGCGGTCTACATACCTCCTCCGTCGCGGCTGCTTCCTGCCAACAATGCGACCTCCGCAACCGCAACCTCTCTAATTCAAGAACTGAAAGGCGACAAGTGGATCGACAAAGCTACTCGGGGTGTATTCGTAGAGCATAACCTGTTGAGCGAATCAACTAAAATAATGACGGCATCACAGTTCTACTGCGAATTTTTCGAGAACGGTTACATCACGTGCTCGTACAGGCTTCGGACCTACCCGTTGGGTGGATTCTCTGCCGACCAGTGGACACGGTATCTCTTAGAACTGGTAACTTTTGGAATAATATTGTCGCGACTGAGGAGTGTTTCTAAAAAGTTCCTTCACGCCAGCTCAAAATTAAAGTATTTAATGAAATGGAAAACTCTGTTGGAAATTGCCTTCATTACCACCTTCCTTCTCCACCGATCGTACCAATGGCATTACGAGCTCGTTAGGACAGGTGTAACCCTGGGGGACTTGCCATCCGCAGCGAGCGATGAGTTTTTTGAAATATTTGAACCTTTTGATGGTCTCTACACGTCCACACAGGCAGCCTGCTTCTGTTTTGTTTTTAACGTAATCTTGACCTTGCAGTTTTCAAAATTTAGCAGACGCACTGCCATCCTGCAAAACACTTTGCGAACCGCTTCCAAGGATTTAGCAATATACATGATTATGGTTATTGTATTTTTGTTGGGGTTTGCCCAAGCAGCTCATTACATGTACGGGCCTCATCTGCCAGCATTCATGAGTTTGTGGACAAGTTTTCGAGAAATGATGGGCTTTATCGGGGGAGGATATGAGTATGATTCTATGGCTCAAGTTGCTCCTTACTTTACCGGTATTTTTTACTGGATATGGCTATTCCTGATGTACATGATAATGATGAATATGTTCATCGCCATTCTCACGGATGGCTACAGTGTGTCACACGCAGCGTCTTCAAAAGATGCTTGGCAGAAAGATTTACCAAATGCATTGTTAGACCTGCAAAAGCATTACGTAGTCTTGTTTTACCGGTTAAAATTTCAATTGCTGGGGAAGGGCTGTTTGCATTCGTGCATGTACGCGATATTCTGTTGCCCGTGTTTGAGAAAGAGGAGGTCTCAACAAAATCGTACTGTGGGAATCGACGATCACGGCAACGAACAAGTTCAACATTGGATAGCCGAAATCAATTTTTTGATGGTTGTAAAACAAGCGTCGGACGAAATTCTAACGGCAAGAACAGTAGTTGGAGTAAAGAATTTATACAAGTATATTCGGGCATTTTTTGAGGAAAAACACGGTTTGCAGAAAAACATCTACATGGGAATTTCCGACCTTTGCCTCTTATTTCGAAAAGCAAACATGGCGGGACGCTGTGACCATTTGGATCCTGCAAAATGTTTGGCTCGAAAAATTATTACTACTTTCAGGAAGTGTTACAGTGTATTTATGCTGAAGGGTGAAAAGCGCATGGAATTTTCGCAATTGGGTGTCATGGACGTGAAAACGGGGTACAACGAATTCACAGTGCAAAAGATAAACAAGTATGGGTTAAAACAGGTGAGAATCATGATCGTTGACGCCGAAAAGGCTCTGATCAGATCGTTCTACTCCAACTATAAGTTGCGTCGAGTGCTTCTGCTGAAGAAATTGCACCGCATAGACATTTCTAAGTCTAGCAAGAGGCGCTTGTACCTAACATTCGCGCCCGGGTATTATTCTCACTGTGAATTGGTATTTAAGAATGAAGCCGAGAGAAAAAGTTTCTCCCACCGTGTAATTGCACACGCTTTTGGAGAAAGCGTGAAAATTTCGGGGCTGGATTATCCAAACACCATTGATCGGAAGGTCAGCAGCGATGGTGGCGACGACACAGTTTTAGCAGAAAACATAGTATCGAGCGTGGCAATGTTACAGAAGAACCAGCAAAAAATACTCCAAGTTTTGACCGAAATGGCCTCGAAAATGAAAATCAATACTTCAAAGTATGAACACGAAAGGAAAGGGACAACCACATCATCTGAGCCAAGGCGCGCCTCAGTTGCTACTGCCTCGTCCCATAAAACCATCACGGACACAATCGAGTTGGCTAGGCAACATGTTTCTGGCGCCGGCAACTCGAAGAAGTTCAAAAACAGAATGAGCACACCAGACTTGGAAAAAATGGAAAATGTACTAACAAGAGCAGCAAGGGCTGTGAGCAAAAATCGCAGGGCTAGCATTAATATTTCTACTGAAAGTCGTCGCCAGTCTTCGGATGTGTCCCGAAAAAACAATTTTCAGTCCGTAAGCAGCAGAACAATAAACGAGTATGAAAAAGAAAAGGTCACCCTCTAAACAAAGGACGAAATTGTAGAAACATACTAGACGACTAGACGACTTTAAAGGCTCTGCTTACCGTATCTCATAGCGGCCAGGATTGTAAATTTAACATATAAATACGATAATGAAGGTAAAAGAAGAGAGAGAATTCAATCTTTATTACAGTAATAATACTACGTACTAGTACAAAAAAAATTTATTATATAGGATAGGGAGGGTTCGGTTATTAGCATCCAATCAATTGACAACAAGATCTTCTGGGAAATGTCTTCACCACTCAAGTAAATTTTAAAATCTGAATCAAATGCAAACAGTTTGTAGGAGCACGAGACAACTTTTTAGACATTGCAAAAAGGTTTAAGAACGGCGGAGATCATTTAGAAATTCAAAGACAACTCTTTCATCCAATTTATTTTTTCAGAAAAAAGAATGGCAAGGAGTGCGTCAAAAGGGCGTTCGAAAAAGTCACCGAAAGTCAAAGGGAAACGGGGAGTTTTGACGAATGAAGAGGTAGCAAGTCGAGGGACGGGGACTGCTGTGCGCACACCACTGGTAGAATTCGAAGCAAAACCACGCGATGAGACGCGAGCGTTTCTGTCGGGGGTTATGTTCCTAACACGGCTTCCCTGTCCAGGCTGGTGCGATCACCATCCTGGTCACTTGCTCCGCGGCATGGCGTATTTTCCTTTGATTGGATCACTCATCGGCGCTTGGCAAGCAGTTATATACGATGCGGCCGCTGGAATTTGGACCCCCATGATTGCCGCTGCAGTCTCGTGCGGGGGAACTCTGTGGCTAACCGGGTGCTTTCACGAGGATGGCCTCTGTGATACTCTGGACGCCTTTGGTGGAGGATGGTCGAAAGCCCAGATTTTGAAAATCATGCGAGACTCCAGGAATGGCTCGTATGCGACTATTGTAAGTCTGCTGTCTCTTGTTTCACCCTTCCTTGCTCGTACTAACGCTTTTTTTCTTCCCTCCTTTCTAAGGGTGCATCGATTTGGATGGTGGCGAAAATTGCCTCCATTGCCATCATTGGGAGCGTAGCGCAGCCTGTGACACCTGTGGTGACAGAGTTTTTTGGGATAAGCAACGTGGCCTCTGCCATTGTGGTTTCTCAGTCTCTTAGTCGGGCTACGGCCGCACCACTGGTCTATGCTTGCAAGTACGTAACCGATGACGAAGATGCGAAGGGGGACTTTTACAACTGGTTTGGAGAGTCGAAGCGCATTCTTGGTTTGTTCCGGGTGGTCTTTGCAGTTGTCTCTGCCTCTGTAATTTCACTATTATTTTTGCCGCAGGATGCGGCTTTTCGAGCCATCTTGACGTTCAGTGTGTGCACCGTTATTTCCGGTTTTTATGGTACGGCAATCATCGGGGGGGTCATTGGCGACTTTCTTGGTGCAACAATTTGCATGACTGAAGTGGCCATTTATATGTCTATATCTGGGCAGTTTCACGGGGCAGACCTCTATGCATTTGGCCGCCTCTTTGCTGTGTTTTCCTTGCCAAAAGTGCTTGGGTATTTTGCAAAGCGTTGAAGAGCTCACTCTTCCCTATCATATGTCCTATCAAATTTATGAGACACTCCAATCAAAATATTTTAGAGAGTGTAACAGGCATCAATACTTTTAAAAAAATGAACAAAAGTTTATATACGCGTAGTATGTTATACACAGGCACTAATACTTATTATTCCTGTGTTGGCAAAATCAACCTTTGAACTTGTTCCAAAGTCCCCATCGAAGTTACTATTCGTGCAGCCGCGCGAATAAGAGGCAAAGCCAGGGTTGCTGCGCTCGTCTCACCGAGGCAAAGATTCATGGAAAGCGCAGAACGAGGCTTACCAAGGGCTTCCCATAAAATGCGCCCACCTACGGGGGCTCTCGGCTCCTCTTCCAAACCAGTCGCAAAAACCATGTTGGTTGAGCACAGAGGTTGTATTTGCACTGCAAGCAGTGCTGCAACGGCACTGATAAAGCCATCGACTACTGTTAGAATGCCCGACTTGTTCGCTTCAATGTAGGCACCTACCATCGCTGCAATTTCAAATCCACCGAGGGAACGCAAAATTTCCATCGCACGTTCCGGGCGGTCTTCGATTTTACTAAAATTGGGAATATGTTGTTCGCACGCGTCCTTTACCGTTGCTATTTTATGGGCCAAACCTGCCTCATCAAGCCCTGTGCCTCGACCGCAACAATCCTGGGCACTTGAACCTGTAACAGCAGATAGCAGAGCAGCAGCGACTGTCGTGTTGCCAATACCTACTTCACCAACCGCTATTACCAAACTTCCCCTTTTCTTGTTCTCGTCTTGCACGCACTTGGCTCCTACGGCCATAGCGTCCAAAAGCTGTTGGGAGGACATCGCTGGCCCAGTAAGTATATTCGATGTACCTGCGTTCACTTTCTTGTGCACAACGGAAATATGTTTTGGCAAAGTAGATTTTCCGACGTCGGACACGTCCCCATCTAAGCCGCAATCAATAATTGTCAGGTGGCACCCGACAGCGCTGGAAAGCGTCCCTGTCGCGGACTCCCCATTTGCCAGTGCTCGAAAAACCACTTGAGAAATCACTGGGGGAAACGGGGATATGCCAGCGTTTTCTTTTTTCACACCATGATCCCCGCAAAATACTAGCGTTGACATCGGACCCGATTGGGGTCTCATTGTATTCTGTACAACGCAAAGTTTCGCTGCCCACTCCTCTAGAAGTCCAAGCGAGCCGGGGGGCTTTGCGAGGGAGTCCAAATACGCCTTTGCTTGTTCACTTGTCACAGCCATTTCTTTATGCCTTTACCGTCAATTTCTTCTATCCTTCGTGGGTTAATTAAAGAAGCGCTCACGCTAAATAGTTTCTTTTTTACAATATAAAAACATAAGCCACCGTATTAAACCTATAACTGAATTAAATCTATAACTGATGTATATATCAAAGGGACAACGATGGCCAAAGCCAACGATGGACCGTTCGGGCCCTAGCTTTCGTATTATTGGTATAGTTAGTATAATATCAGTAAAAAAACTCAAAACTGACGCGACTGACTTGTTTTTATTTATATGGTTAGGATTAGGGTTGTGTTTTGCCTGGTACGACAGTATTATAATAATTGATTAACTATATAATTCTTATTACGAGAAGATACCTTGGTATGTAGTTGGACTGACCTAAACTACGGTACGAACCGACGACCGACGACCCGAAAAAAGAAAAAAAGATAGAAGAAGAAAAAATCGGAGGAGAGGAGGAGAGGAGAGGAGGGAGGATGTGGTGGTGCGCTTTAAATAATCTCAACAATATTAAAATATTATACATACCTGGTACAGGTACCAGGAACCAGGATTGGTCGATTCTAATTGTTCCTAAAAATTCGTATAATTTATGGACTTAAAGTATTTAGCACAACATGTTTAAGATGCAGGGCGTTCGATGTGGACGAGTGTGTACTTTGCATACTCTTGTATTCTCCTATTTCAACAGTGCGCTTCTACATCGAAAATTTTAGCAGAGCCATCCCAACTCCCACTGACGAATCTTGTTCCGTCGGGAGACCACGCCACGCATCGGATGTAATCACGGTGTGTTGACGATAAATGGGCAGAGCCCCCAGAGGCGCTTTCTGGAACTTGCTGCACCTGGGAAGAGAAAACCGACAAGTTTAGGTCATCTCCACCACATGCAAACATAGAGGTACACTCACTGCCGTTCTTTTCATCTTTCGTAGTAGTCCTGCACGACAAAGCAGCCACGGTTCCTTTATGCAAGTTGGTGGAAGATAAAGGCTGAAAAGGAGTCCGTATGTCGTAAACGCAAACTTCTCCATTTCCCTGTCCGCATGCAACAATATTATCATAGGCTTGGTCCCATTCAACGGAGTGGACAGCGGACCCAAGACTTATTTTACCGATTGGGTTAGAATCTCTAGAGTCCCACAGCATTAACGATCTATCCATGCCACCAGAGGCACTTAGGTGGGTACTTTTGAAACACGCAGAGACAGAGAGGCACGGAGCCGAGTGCCCAGAAAAAGTGCGAACGCACTTCCCCAGCGCAGCGCTCCACAGTTTAACGGTCCGGTCTTGACTCGCGGAGAAAAAGCACGACGGCGACATTGGCCCACCCGTGCATAGATTTAAAATCATGTCATCGTGTCCCGAAAGCATATTTACTGCTGCAAAATTCCAAGCGTCTTCGTCGCACGACCAAAGGTGTATTTCGCCGCTGTCGCTCGCCGACACTACCATCTCTGGCTCTTTCTTTTTAGCACTTTTCAAAAACACCGCTGATGCTGCATTACCATGAGGCAATTCTACGTTTTGTTGCAGCGTAAATGTGCAACCACCATCCCCACCAGTGTTCTTAAACACCCGAAGGCAGCCAACCCATTTCTTCACGAACAGTTGAGACACAGAAGCCAACAATAAGGTCCCCGTCTCATTGAAGCAGACACTCTCTACTTGCGCCTGACCTTGTTCGTCAAAAACGACTCCACTTTCAACTATCTTCAACATGATAACAGGGAATAAATTACGACGCAATGACCGCGTAAAAAAAGGATATATTTAAATTACATCTTATTTAGGAAACGCCTGCATACAATTTCGCAAAGTGTAGACCGAACTGTCTCGAATCCCCCTACAGCTCTTCCCTTCTTCGTTGGTTGGTATGTACGTACGCGAAGAAGAAGAGAAGTATATAAATCATAATTATTAATATGCGCACAGCAGGCGGCGAGGGGTGTGTTGATGAATGCTAAAGAATTACTATTATAGTTGTTTACCATAACTGATAGACTAATACAAATTAATGACCTATTTAAAACGTGGAGGGCAGTGGCGGTTTAAAGTTTTTGGGAATCTTTTTGATCCGCTTCGAGTCGAGTTTTACATGGTACCCATGTTTGGATCCCATAGGTACAACAACCATCTCTTTTTCACCGTGGTTGTCGATTGAGCTCACGCGGCTGGGTTTCCAACCCAAGCAATCAAACAGGACATATTCCCCTGGTTTCAGGGTTCTTGGCCATCGCCCCCTTGCCTTAATTTCGTCGGGGTGTTCTTCTTTCGGCAGTGGCTTCCAGACTTTGTTTGGGTCAAACTCGTCAGGTGGTGGGCGGATGCGACCATCACCAATTTCTACATGGTAGGCCATTGACCCATTTCCCTTATTTTCGAGACCAGCCACAAACCACGGCTTTATCAAGAGGTGTGTACCAGTTCTTGAAACAAGACGACTTGGCGTTTCCTCTTCCAGCAAATCAAAGAACAGAAAATCGCCGGCTTTCAAATTAAACGGAAAACTGTTTAGACGCTCCGTTTCTTCCTCAGTCAGCGGCTTTTCAGGGTGTTCGTAGTCAATTGTTGGGACAATTTGCTTGCTGAACAAATTTGTCCTATATGCAAAGTTCGAGTTTGGACCCGTCGGTTTCACCACGACCTCTGTGCCTTCAATCTTTATGATCTTACTCTCTCTTCTTTCAATAGCATCAAAGACAACGGTGTCACCTGGTTTCAAACTTTTGCGCCACTGGTACGACTCGGTGTTTACGTGGTCGGTGCCATGCTTTGGCATCCATGGTGCAGCCAAGGCAATGCTCTTCTTCCTACGAACGTTATCGTTCATATCATGGAACACGTTGAAATTACACAATTCGTCAACCCATCTACCCACAACAGTTTCCGCATTCCAAGGAAGCGTTTGATAGTTCCAGTTAATGTTCACTTGCATCATGAATCCAGTTGCTAGGTCAATTTCACAAACGATGTGCGGGGGGTCTCCGCCCCAATGTGCATGCGATTCTTTATCACCATCTTTCCACGCAATTTTCCAAAAGATTCCATCATCTGACGCCACAGTATCGCTGCTGATCAAAGTCTTTGTTCTTACGTACTCTACTGCATTTTTAAGTTTTACCTTAAGGAACATTATCTTGCGAATAGTGCGGGCATTCAGCGTTTTGTCTATCAAGAACCGCATGAAAGTTTGCAGAAACCAAGTCATCATTAAAAACCATCCTACATTTACTACGAAAAAAAACCCTGGGACTGAGTATATGGGTCTGAAGACCATTAGGATCCAGTGGACCCCACCGCCCCCGCTGTCTACCCCCTCGTACCCTAGTGTATCGTCTCCATCGACACGATCAATTAAATCAAAAATCATGTTACCTGCAAAGACAATGTTCATGATCTCATTCGCAATGGCAGCACGTGCATCGGATGCAGTCGCAGCCACCAACCCTTGGAAATTGACGTCCATTCCTTTCACAACAACGTCCAACAACCTTTTGTTCACGGATGTGCCCTGGAGCCTCAAAATGTCAAGTTTTCCACCTGCCCCTTCCACCAGTTTTCTCAAATCGAACGTCCTAAGTCTTAAATCCCTGAACTGGTGTTCAATGTTTAACGCGTCGTACGCCAGCATCAGTTGCCCCCCCGAAGCACGCGGTGGCAATTTCGCCGTTCTAATGGATTCTTCTAAATAACCAAGCAACTCAGTCATTTGGATAATTGTTGACGATGATTCAGACAGACGAGTGCGAAAGTCATCTACTTTATGAGGGTCATCCAGATACGTTGCGATTAGGTCACGAATGGTATCAATTTCATTATTTAAAATGAACATGCGGATAAAGTACGCTCTCAGAAACACTTCCTTCCCTGCAATAAAGGCATTGGCAATCAATAAATTGTCTGTTTCTGTTGCGTGCGGGCCAGCGTACACAATACCCTCCCTCCCCAGTATCAAAGTGTCTGTGCCCCCCACCATTGTACCGTGAACTACATCTCCCACAATTTGTTTGATCTCGTACTCACGCTCGCTTCGGTCCATAAAAAACTCCCCCGACAGGGCTGGTGTGATCCCGTCGCACATCAAAAGATTAAATTTTGGACGGTTGTCACTGTCTCCCATAAATACTGTTTGCATCAATTCCTTTTGATGCGCACTAATAATATCATCCATGATTTCACTGCTATCTTGATGAATGTCGACCATTACCCTACTTAGGTCGTCGACACTGAGGTCGTCCGCTAGTCGATTGCCTATGGCCTCGATAAACATTCCGTACACAATCGTTCCATCCATGTCTAAATGCATACCAAATTCTTCTATTTGTATGATTCCTTCATCGTTGGGGTAATTTATCTCTGCTTCAAAATTAGTGAACCGGACAAAGTCAAAGTCTAAAATCTTGACGCTAGTCAACCCCGGAGGAACATCGAAATTCGTGGATGTAGGGTCCTCATCTACCTGGTTCGTGAAAAAGCCTCCTTGGTTCCGATCCAACGCACCCAGCCGCTCGTTTAGCGCAACAATTTGATTTGCCCCGAAAGGTATCCATTCTGCAATCATTGCATGGACGTTGGACAGCGTCACAGCTTCACTAGTGTCCACCGCAACGTTTCCTCCGCCGTCGGCTACTTCGTGGGCTCGGTGTTTGTTGCTGTTGTTCGGCCTATCGTTTTCTCTCAGGCATTCTGGCAAATATGGACTACTGACGTACGAAATGTCTTCGCACTCCGAAATTTCACTTTGTTCATTATAACCACCGTCTGTAGTCATCCAAAAACATCCCTCTTCGGGATCAAACCTTATTTTCCTCGGGCCCCCTTCCACCCCCGTGGGGTAGACGAGTGCAACCACCTGGGCTTTTAACTCTTCTGGAATTTGCTCGACGAGAGACAAGCCGAACAGACTGCACTGAAACGAAGTCACGGGTTGCCCATCCTCAGTCATCATTTTTAAGCCGTTCAACAATGTTTTTTCTCTTAGATCATCTATAAACGCTTTCCCCTCTTGACTAACGTTCATCCAAACACGACGGGTGTGCCCGTCTTGAGACACTATGTTGCAACACGGGGCGTAGTCAGGCTCTTCAAAGGTACCGCTTACAATTCCTTCGTACATCAGCACCAACAAAGGCAACGATCTTATCCAACCTTCCTCATCTCCCTCTTCTACTGGGGGTTTGGCAAACAGAGAGATAAGGTACAGTATTTTGGCGTGGTCCGGGCTCCATTCTATTGTATCAGTTATTTCCAGTTTGGGGTTACGATACTTCTCCGCAACCTGAAATACTATAGGGGGAACACTGTCTTCAGAATCGCCATCGTCCGACATTTTTCTTTTCAGCGGAAACAGTCAAAAGGGACTTGAGATTGCTGAATGAAGCGACAATTTTGCTTGAAAAAAACGTTTCTTCCTTTCTTACCGGATGATACACAAAGCTGTGCAATTCAGTCAACAAGAAAGAGTTGGAATTTTACGAGACGGCGGCGCGACGACGACGACGACGATGATGAAAATCATCAAGCTCCTCCCGTCCCTGTTGTTCCCTATATAAATGGACTACAAACATTAGTACAAAATGCACACAGTATTTCAATCTTCGTATTTATTAAGAGGTCACACAGCCTCTATGACAATGCAAAACTCATACACCAATTTTTTAAAACTGGTTGTAGCATTGGAGATCAAACAAATGCAACGGATGTAATTCTACGACATCCGATTCCAAAGGAAAGTACCATACCTTACCTTACCATACTACGTAAATAGTAAAAATACTATATCGTTCTATTCCATCTATAGTTCTACTTACTTCGACCGCTTAACGATATTCATTACCAAATTCTTTCAGGGTTTTTATTTATATATGTAGTCTAATTATAATAGAAGTACTATTTCCAACTATATAGACTGACTACCAACCTACTTCTATATTATTTAATACTATTTTTTTTCCCATTTTTTCTGAACGTTGTGAATATTACATATATACAGCATTAATATTAATTATTCGTAATCTTTCTTTACCCATAAGTACGAATAACAAAATAAAATCTAGACCTTCGTATACCTACCACATCATAGACGTTATAAACTAGTTAATACTAGTACCGGTACTACCTTCATCGATCGTGTTAAAAAATTAGTAGTAAGGAGAATCAGTGGTAATGATGAATGATATATTCTTTCTCCTACTACTACTACTCATATTTATAATAGAAAAAAATAATGGGCAACAAAAAAAGCTCTGCGCAAAAGTAAAAGAAAGGGAAGAAGACAATACTTTAAAGCGATTGAACATTTATTTTCATGCGATTTGAACTTTTGTTGGTTGGTAGCAATCGCATAACGATTAGTGTCAACACCAAAGACATTTTTGTTCCGTTCGTACGTATTGTCGTTCACCCAATAGTATTTAGCGAAAGGTAACCAATATGTCAGTGTTTTCAAGCTGGGAGGAGATGAACTCGGAGGAGAGATTTAACGAAATGAAAAAACGAAAGCAGGAGCGTAGAAACAACAAAAAGAGCAATGATTGGGCAGGTTCTGGGGACGGTACCATTGTTGAAGATTTTGATGATAGCTTTGATGATGACTTTGAGGAGGCGACTCAACTGAACGTTCCTCCCCCTCCAGGAGACGACGACGGGGCCGACGATGGCGTCTTGGACCCCGAGTTTATGAAGACCGCAATACTAGAGCACGCACGATTCTTAGGAATGGATCCTGAAGAACACGAGCACCTGTTGTGGATTGCAGAGGAAGCACTAACAGCCCAGTTGCCCGAAAATTGGGAGCAAGGCGTCAGCGACGATGGAACACCCTATCATTTCAACACAAAAACGAACGAAAGCATGTGGGAGCATCCGTTGGACGAACACTACCGACAGCTATTTCAAAGCGAACTTGTGAAGCACAAAGAGCAAGCGAAGCGGGAAGACCAAGAAAAGAAGCGCTCCCGAGAAAGAGAAGAGGCTCGGATACAGAAAGAAAAAAAGCGCGAACGGGAGCAATCCATTGCCTTTGCTGCGGCAGAAAAAGCCGCCCAAAGAGAAAAAGAGCGAATAGCAAAGCTTGAGGAAGAAAAGAAACGCGCGGAGGCCGAGCAGGAAAGGCAGCGTGCTCGGGCTGCGGCGTCACCAAGACGAAGTCGGGACAATGTTAGCGAGGGCCTGGGGACATCCTTGCGGGGTGGCTTTGACGGGGATATTCTTGATAGTATGACAGAAAAGTTCATGCCCAAAAGAGGAGCACAGAGGACAAAGCGTAGTTCTGGACTAGGAGCAAAAATAACCACCTCCCCCAAAACCTCTAGCTGGATGGATGATATTGCCGACGCCATGGAAGGCGATGACAGCATAGACCACGACAAATCGGCCGAGTTGGACGATTCCGATATACCTCTGTTCGGGTCAGTGAAAGTACAAAATCAAGAAGGCAAGAAATTGGCAGAAAAGAAGAAAATCGAAAAGGGTCATGGGAAAACCATAGGCTCCACCATTTCCAAAGGGGCAGGGAGCAAAAGCGCCGCTTCGACCAATGCTGCATCTGCAGGCGAATCGGAAACTTTGCGAAAAGAAATGGAGCGGGTATGCCGTGAGCGTGACGAGGTGCGCTCGGAGCGAGACTCCCTGGTTCGTGAAAGGGCAGAATTGTCATCCGAATTAAAGCGAGAAAAAGAGGACTCATCAAGGTTCCGAGAAAAACTCGAAAAAGCGAAAAAAGAGTTGCACCAAGCAGCCGACGAGGGCAGTTCTCATTTGAAGGCCGAGATCGAGCAGCTTCGAAGGCATTTGAAGACTGCGAGAGAGGAACGGAAAAAACTGTCTACCAGCTCAATTCAAAACGAACAGTTCGAGCATCGAGCAAATGAAGCAGAGAAAGAGTGCGAAGACCTAAGAAAGAATTTGCAAGAGGAGAGCGCCAAGGCACGTCAAGCAGAACGCGAGAAGAAAGAGGCGGTTGGCAACATGGAAAACCAAAGGGCTCGAACGGAAACGTTCAAGAAGGAAATCGATGCGCAAAAAGAGACTTTGCAGAACAACCGAACAAAAATAGATGCATTAAAGCACGCAAAATCGGCCCTTCAAGCAGAAATCGAACGCGTAATAGAAGAGAGCAGCACCTCAACGTTTACCAACAAGCAGAGGACATCAAAACTCGAGCGGGATTTGACTCAGGCAAAACAAGACGCCACCGCCGCGGCCGAAAAAACAAATGCTTTGTCCACCGAGAATGAAAAATTAATGAAAGAAATCGAAACACTTAAAGAAGAGGGAGAGGAGCGAGAGAGGCGGAACAAGCAAATTTCCATACACGTAGAGAACGAAAAAGTTAGTGTTCTACGAAAAGAATATGAGGCGAAACTTGACAAAGCGATGCAAGACAAGAGCACCGCTGCACGAGTTGCCGAAGCAAAGCAAATGAAGCTTCGACAACAAATCGAAGAAGCCAAATTAATGTCAGCGAAAGCCGCGGAAGTGGCGGACAACTCCAAACATGCACAGAAGACCCGCATGCTCGAATTAGAGGAAGAGTGCAGCGCCACGGTAAGGAAGAACCAAGAATTGTCAGAGAGATTGGCGGTTGTAGAAGCTTTGCGGGCAGAAGACCAGGCCGAGTGTTCCGAACAACGCCGAGCAGCCCTGAAAGCCCAAGAAGATGCCGAAACTTATCGCCGAAAATTAGCCAACAGCGCCAACGAGGAACGCACCATCAAGCTGCAGCGCAGCCTGGAAGCCATGACCGACGAAAAAGACAAATTTAAAACACTTTCGAACGAGGTGAGTCTTAAACTTGAGAAAACCAAGGCCCAGTTCAAAATGATGCTAGAAACTGCTATGCGCCGTGCTGCCAATGAAGCATCGCAAGACACCACTGTCGAATGGCAGCAAAAGTGTGACGAACAAATGGCCAGCCTTCGCGAATCATGCGACCAGTTTAAGTTCGACTTGAAAAACGCAAACAACGACCTGAAACAGAAAGATAGAGAAATAATAGAATTTGAGCGCAAATATGCTCGGTCAGCGGCGAACCTAGAAGTAAAAGAGAAAGAAGTGATGACATTAAAGTCCGAACTTGAAGAGGCCAAGCGACAGCTAACAACAGCGACAGCCAAAATCGTTTCGGTTGCTTCCGAATCTCGATTTCGTAGTAAGCCGAACCCCCCTGCGGCCCCAGAAAGTTCCGCCAACTTGAACTTCAGTATCCCAAACCACCAGTCCTTGGGAAACTCTGGGGTTGACCAGAGCCTTCAAATTGATATGTTGCAACAACACCTGAGCTTGCTTAAAACGCAAGCGGCAGCAGCGGCTTCAATGGTTGCGACAGTGAGGAAGAGCAACGAATCGGACACAATATATCGGTCTGTTGTTATAGACCAGCAGGAAAATTCTTTGCAAACATCAAATGAACATATAATCCCGAACGATGTCTCATCCAAAACGCACAGAGTGCTGGCAGATTTGAATGTGAGCTACGGCAAAGCCGCCCCAGGACACCAGTCTTTCCACCGCACAAGCAGCCGATTTGTGCCTTCCCCGTCTCCTCAAACCAGCTTTTCCACAACGTCACGGCGCTCTCCAGCTTTGAATCGAGCCTCATGGTATAAGAAAGGGTATTGGAAAAACAAGTACACGAAGTAAGCTTTGCCCCTATACGCGTGGGGTAATTAGATCTGTGGAACATTTAAAGACATTATTAGAAATACTCGTAACATTGCAGAGCGCATCTTGAACAAGTTGTGAGCAATTTTTATTTACATTAATTATATGTGCGCGCGTGTGCAACCATCAATAATGGGCAAACGCATCGTCCGGACCACGCCCTGCACTCCCATTCATCATCTCTTTCAACCGCATCAGACTGCTTAACGATTCGGTTACAATCAACTTTTGCTCCGCTCGCATGGCAGGTTTGTCATGACCACCTTGATCAAATGTGACCTCATCGTCCTCTTCGTCGCCCCCGAAACACCTGATTGAAAGAGCGGAGGCACCACCACCGAGTTCGTCCCCCAAAAATACTTGCGAGCGTTCATGCAATCTATCGTACTGTTGAATGTAATCCAGCATACTATCATCTGAGTCAATGCCCATTTCACTGATGTCAAAGTTTGAGCCGACCCCAAATTGTTCTACAGTTTCGTCCTCCCCGAAATCTTCCTCTGGAACTTCGATAACGTTTAGAAATTCGCGCATGAACTTGTCCCCTGGGTAGAAGTGGAGCATGGAAAACGATGACACCAGCCTCACAAGGCTGCCAGGATCAAAAGATTTCAGGTTGCACTCGTGCAGACCTTTACCAAGAAGCTCTACCATTTCTTTATCGCCCGGGTAGTAGTCAAGCTTCGCAAACGTCCGCAAGACAGTGGTCAAATACACCGGCGTTAGCGCGGCGTTGGACAAGATTTCCTGCGCAATCAGTCCAAGTATGTGTTCTCCCGGGTTCCCGCCCCAATTTTCATAAGAAACCAGAATCATTATCAAAGCCTGCGACCCAAAGGCGTTAGCGTTGACGAGCGTCTCTATTCTTTCCGTAAATATGTCCATAACAAAGTCGTCTGGGGGAACTAGGCGGGTTATCCCGAGAAAGGCAACTGAGAGAGAGTGGCCGTTGCATCGTTTCAGCTTCTTTTCAAACGATTGGTTTACCATGGACAAGAACGTTTTCGTGGGTACATATTTGCGCTTCATGGATGCTAGAGAATAAAGAACAGTCGCAAAGTCTCTTGGCTGCATTTTGGCCAGCTTGGCCCCACTGTACACGCAGAACTCATCCAGGAATTGAGATCCAGGGTTAAATTCTAGCTGTTGAAAAGCCCACAGAATGGTCGCCAGGTCACTTCCATCGGCGGTCGAAAGGACCGACCGCAAATGTATCGTAATCGTTTCTAATAGCTGCTGATCACGCGGAAACCCAGAATTGTCTTTCGCGGCCAACCATAACACTCTGCTTAATGATTTTGCATCGTAGCGCTTCAAGGTTTCAGGATTCAGCAAGGCATCCCTGTAGCTATCGAGCAACTCCATGGACAAGTGTCCGATGCGATTCAGTTTTGACAGCGCCTGAAGGATGCTCGTTATCTCCCCTGGACTCAAAGAGGCCAGCTTGGATTCAAGCACCAAGTCAAGGGTGTCGACGAACTCAAAGTCAAAAACGTCGTCATGGTACGTGCTGTCTGGCTCTATCGAGTCGGTGGAGTGGCAATATATGTGCTCTACTCCAGTGATGAGGCTGCTCAGCTCGTCGCCTTTGAAGCGGAACAAGTCCTTCTCGGCAGACTGGAGGAGAACCCCCACTAGGTTCGGGCCAGGGTTGAATTTTAGGATTCCAAACGATTTCATGACTGTTCCCAAACAGCGCGTGTTAAGCGAATCTGCATGCTGCACGACTAGCGGCGATATTTCTT
>LT642438.1:0-17882 GCA_900128585.1 Stramenopiles sp. TOSAG23-3 | reverse complement strand
AGAAAGAAAGAAAGAAAGAAAGAAAGAAAGAAAGAAAGAAAGAAAGAAAGAAAGAAAGAAAGAAAGAAAGAAAGAAGGGTTGTCTTGATAAAAATAACCTCCACCTACAGGTTTTTTTTTTGGAATTATATGGTGTTTGAAATTAGTACATACTATATAGGGCTTTATATATATTAGACTAGTATAATTTGAACCATCAAATGTATACTAAATATTATTTTAAGTATAATATGATAGGTACATGTTTGAAATACAGAATCAAAGGTTGTTGATTGTTTGTTTTTTAACATAATCAAGTAACAAAACAAAAAAATGAAAAATATGTTAAAAATTATTATTCTTTTTCAAATCATCAAAACAAATATAGCTAAGAAAATATACACATTTGTTATTTTGTTATTAAAAACGAAAGGAATGATGACCCTGACCTGTTGGGAAACGAACATACACACGACTTCTGACGCAACACCACAAACAAATGCCTTTCTCTAAGATTCTTCCATGGTTACATCTTCCGTTTTGGTCGCTTCCTCCTCGCCAGCATCATCATCGCCCTCGCCGGCGTCGTCCGTTTTTCCTTCAAAAGCGACCGCTAGGTACGTCTGCAATTCGTCTTTGGACAAGGTCTTCACGTCTTGGCCTTCGCCAACGATGGTAATGCCAACGTTGTCCGCCGTGAGATCTTTCTCCCCCGCTGCACCTTCGAGGGATTTGATAACGTGCACGGCCAACTCGTCCACCGACAGGTCGTCAAACGTGGTGTATACTTTTTCCAAATAAGTCCGTGCACTCTGCGATCTACTTCCAATACCCTGCGCCTTGTGCTCGTAATATTGCCCTGTGGGAGAAGTTTCGTAAATGTGAGGGCCCGTCTTGTCGTAGCCGGCTACCAAAAGGCCGACGCCGAACGGGCGCCCGCGCTCGTACGTCATGTCTTGGGTGCACCGCTGGTGCATATCTGCAATGTGGCTGATCAAACGGCCCACTTGTATGTTTGCGCCGTAGACAAACCTATGGTTCAAACACTCCATTCTCATGTGGTCCCCAAGGAACCGTGCGTCTGCGGTCAGCCCCGAAATGGCCACCGCCATGTGCGAATAGATTTTGAACAACTTTTCTTGGTATGATGCTAACTCATCAGGAGACCGCTTGATTACTCCCAAAACCGCGTGCGTCTTTGACCGTGCGCCAACGCAGCAG
The DNA here is from genome assembly GCA_900128585.1 of Stramenopiles sp. TOSAG23-3. Classification (NCBI taxonomy): domain Eukaryota; species Stramenopiles sp. TOSAG23-3. Next base: position 16,682 of record LT642438.1, on the reverse strand, counting down.
GAACCTTGCTTCACTGCCTCCGCGGCGTACTCCACTTGAAAAATGCGACCTTGTGGACTGAAAGTCGTGGGGTCAGTATCGTATTGGTTGCGAAACATTTTCCTTTCGACTTAATAGTAAAACTAAATACTTCAACGTTTCTATTCTTCTTTGGGGTGGGGGGATGACAGAAAAAATCGTTCCCGTTTTCAGCTTTGCATCATTGTATTCATTTCTTTCGAAGACAAGATTGTTCTCTCTCCCTCATCAAATCAATAGAATAAATAATAATGAAAGAAATGGATGATGAAGAACAGTGGAGTGTGTTGACATCTTTCTTTTTTTTTCTCGTACACAATCCCTTCATGCTATTATGTTGTACTTCTTCTATTTAGAAGAGAAGAAAACAGGAAAAAAAGGATTTTCATTTTCACGATTGTCGTCAATGCTGTGTAATGTAATCAAAATAGATTTTTCAATTTTGAATCTCATTTCAGTGCTGTGTCATGTTATGTATTGTATGGTATACATATTAGATAGGTATGAATGAATTTAGTATAATGAACGTTGTACTAATAATGAATAACATTACCATAGCAGAGATACCTTTTTTTCGGAAGGTTTTTGGAAGGTTTTGTTTACACTATGTAATAAATATAGTAATTTATATAGCATAAATTTTAATCGGATTGCCTCAACTCATACATTCTGCGATGCTGTGTACATAATATTTTTCTGCCCTGTTCGGTTGCTATTGCTGACCTACCGTACTGCTTCAAATAAGAAACGAAGAAGAAAGAAGAAAGAAGAAAGAAGAAAGAAGAAAGAAGAAAGAAGAAGAAAGAAGAAAGAAGAAAGAAGAAAGAAGAAAGAAGAAAGAAGAAAGAAGAAAGAAGAAAGAAGAAAGAAGAAAGAAAGGATAAAGAAGAAAGAAGAAAGAAGAAAAAGAAAGAAGAAAGAAGAAAAAAAGAAGAAGAAATTCGCTGAACTCTGCTGTATTATATAATAGCAGGGACAGAACATCATCACGTACTACAAACGACGAAGAAGAAGAAGAAGAAGAAAGTCGCCCTTCCTCCGTCGATCGTGCCTTCTTCTGGGTTTGTTGAGTTCAAGTTTCTCATAAACCCATCGTCTTGCTTCAAGGGAGTGAACGGCGAGTGTCCAAACAGAGAAAATGTTTTTGACTGCAGCATAAATGAAGCAACGCTTCCGTCGGTGTCGTACGTGCTAGATTTTCGGAAACGGGAGAGATGGCGTCTGCGCTCATCGGGGGGGCGCCGGAGGAGTCTGGATTCTTGCCAGAGGTGTCCCAGAGCGTAAGCAGGGGCCCGAACGCATGGTACAATATCCCGGGAAGGAAGCCCATTCCGTTTCATCACCCCGACGAACACTTGGGAAAATGGGGAAAAGTCAAAGTTACAGTTGGTAATGATGGGAAATTCTACCCCCAGCCAAAACCAGCGAGAGGAGTACACAGAAAGTCAATGCTCACCTCGAAGGGTTTTCGCGCCAAGGGGGAATCGTCGAGGTCTTCGAAACTGGTGACGGCGGTCGAGAAAGGAGACCTGGGGAAAGTGATGTCTCTCATTGAGACTGGGATGAACAAGAACAGTAAAAACGAAAAGGGGCTTACAATAACCATGCTTGCTTGTCAGCGCAAATACACTGCCATTGCGGCGTATTTGTTAGGGCTAAACGTCGACTTGGGGTCCACCGCTTCGCCGCTTGGTGGTGCCAAAACGTCCGCGCTTATATTGGCATCGGAAACTGGTAACGAAGAGCTGGTCCACCTACTGTTGAAAAGTGGATCCCCGGTCAATTTTGCGCCATGGTCGGGCGAAAGCCCCGTCCTTTTTGCCTCCAAACATGGCCACGATAATGTGATAAAAATATTGTTGGAGCATAGTGGGGACCCAGGGGGAAAAAACGCGTTTGGGATGACAGGCCTGCACTATGCGGCGACAGCCGGGTACCCAGAAGTGATCGAAGAGCTGCTGCGGGATGAATACGGCCGTTTGCCCCCCCCAGTGGTAGACGATTTCGATCAGAAGGGCTTCACCCCGCTGTTGTTGTCAGCTATTAATGGTCACGCCGTTGCTTGCGAAACTCTTTTACGGTTTGGGGCCAAGCCTGACCTCAAATGTAGACGAAGCAAGTGGACCCCGTTGATGTACGCGGTGCAGAACAAGTGGCCTGGGGTGGTGAATGTCCTTCTCCGGCATGGGGCAAAGTTTGAAAAAGTTTATGTTCCAGGCAAATCGCTTTTGTTCTTGTATGCGTGCGAAATCGGCAGTGTCAAAATAATTGACGCATTCGTCAAGGCCGGGTGCGACCCGAACGAGAAAAATGCGATTGGTCTGAGTGCCTTGGTACTGGCTACCTCCAAGCGACAATCGGAGGCAGCACGCTTTTTGTTGAGCCAAGGCGCAAACCCAGACGAGAGGGACTTGAAAGAACGCTGGACGCCGATAAAGTGGGCATCGCATTATGGCGACTGGAAAACAGTCAAATGCCTGATAAAGGGTGGGGCAAATATCCACCTGCCTGATCCAAGCTCCTCGACGGCGCTGATGCTGGCTGCAACCAACGGGCACCTCAAAACTGTAGAAATTTTACTGTCGCCAGAAGCTGAGCCAAACGCCGATGCTCAAAATAAATACGACTGGACTGCACTGATGATGGCAGCAAACAACAACCACTTGGAAGTTGCAGAATGCTTGCTCAAGTTCGGGGCAAATGTCAACTTGCAGAGCAATGATTTGGCGACCGCAATGCACCGGGCATGCCGTGAAGGACACTTAAAAATGGTCCATAAGCTACTAAAATACAACTCCGACACGTCCATACGGGGTGCGGACAAAGCGCCCCCCGTTTTCATCGCATGCGAGCGGGGACATTTCGAAATTGTTGAAGCGCTGTTCCGTGCAAGGCCTATATGCAACCGAGAAAAGGAAGAAAACAAATGGACGCTGCTGCACGTTGCGTGTCACAAAGGGCATGAAAAGATTGCAAAATTTTTGATGAAACGAAAGAACTGTATAATCGACGCGAGGACAGTGTATGGTCAGTCACCTCTTCACTTGGCGTGCCGATGGTCTGGAAATAAGCACATTGTCAGCTCGCTACTAAGTCGTGGGGCAGAGTTGGAGGCACGGGATTACGGAGAGTATGGGCGAGCGACGCCCCTTATGTTTGCTGCAATGGGTGGCTCAGCAACCGTCATCGGGCACTTGCTGCACGCTGGCGCAGATTTTATGTACAAAAATATAATTGGGGAATCGGCGGTTCAAATTGCGAGAAAGCTTGGCCACAACTCTGCCGCGTCGGTGATAGACTATTTCATTCGACAACGCGAGGAAAGAATATACAATGCCGAGCAGGAGCGCCTTCGGCTCGAAAGGGAGAAAGAGGAAGCGCTGAGGCTAAAATTAGAAAGGGAAGCCAAAGCCCGGGTGCAAGCAGAGCTTGAGGCAAAGCGGCAGGCTCTAGCGCTGAAAAAAAAGCGCGAACAAGAGGCCATAGAGCGGGAGAAAGAAATTCTTCGGAGGAAAAAGCTGAAAATGAGGAAGAAAAAGAAGAAAAAGAAGAAAGGGTCGGTGAAAGGAAAGAAACGGAAGGATAAAGCAAAAAAAAAGAAAGCTCATGACCCTATAAAGAAGAAGAAGAAGACAACGAAAAAGTAAGGATGCGAGGATACTTTCTGTCGTGCACTATTGCCAACTATACCTTTCTCCTGTCCAGTGTATCCTTCTACTGTTAGTCGTCTAGTTTTTCAATCAAACATATGTGCATGGTTTTTAATATATTAGTTTTTTTTTTATACGAAAAGGATAAATTTTTTTAATTTTGATGTAAGTTACACGAACGCTAGCCCCGAGGGGTGCTACAGCCGTCCTCCAGTTCCACAAACTGGTTTGTACCCGGGTAAAAATACACTGGTTGAACCGTGCCCCTAGGGGAGATTGCAAATGTTTGTTTATGAATAGGGGATCGCCCCATCTTCTCCATTCTATTTTTCTTCTTCTCTTCTACACGATCATACAGATCTGCACCAAACAAAGCGGCTTTAGTGTACCTTGCGCGCTGCTTGATTTTTGTGTTAATCCGCCCTTCCTCGTAATTGTCTCGTTTCGCGTCCCTTTCACGGCAGGCTACGGTCTGATCGTCGACGTAATTCTTTATCCGATCCAACCGCCTGTTTCTTTGGTGGGCGCGTTTATGGGTCTCTTCTATTCCGGGCGGTTTTGTCCCAAAGGGGTTGTTCCAGTCCATCACTTGGTTCATGGTTTCCATGCGCTCTGTGCTGTCGGCGTACTGATCACTGTGTTTGTTGGGAACGATCAGCGATTCGCCATATGGCTTTGGCTTTATTGGCTGCTGGACAGATGATTTTTGAATCGGAGAATTGAAGTCAAATATGTCGTTTAAAACGTCGCCCGGATTTTCCGGTGTGAACCCAGCAATGTTGCGGTGCAACGTTTTTTGTCCCACACCGTCGGACAACAGGATCATGTCTGCAATGTGCTTCGCGCGACCCAAATGGCTCGGCATGCACATGCCTACGGACTGCATGGGTTGCAGCTTCTGGAACGCGTTTACCATATCAATCGGCTGTATATAATTGTCTTCGTTTAGATCGCACATTTTTACTAATCGATAAACTTCCGACGGGGTTATTGATAAACCAAGGGATCGGAGGTGCTGTTCCAGACTTTGAGTCGTGATCCAACCAGTATTCGCTTTATCGATAGCCTTGAACAGTTCTATTATTTCTTTCCGGCGGCTGGGGAGTTTCTTGAAAACGTCGTCGTTCAGGCTCAGGGCTGATAAGAAGCGCTGATTCATAGGTGCCGATAAAAGCAAATATTGATTTTTTTCCCGGCTAGCACCAGGAGGCGCATCACTTTCAACTTTATTTCGAGAAACGCCCATATCGTTCAACACGTTTTTTACTGTCTCTCTACGTTTCTCTTCCGTAGCTGCAGGTGGCCGCTCGGTTGAAACGCGACTGCCGCCAGTCGACCCACGGTGGTTTGGATTGACATTTGGGTTACTCCTATCCGATGCAAACGATACACTACTGTCGAAACTGCTGCCCGTAGAGGGTGTACTCGTTTTCATTTAAATTTCTCGGCCTAGCAGGGATTGCATTGGGAGATGGGGCAGAGACAAGTTACTCCTTGATCTCTGTGGCCAATGCCGTGTACCATGATGACGTGTCGTCGTTCATACTGTGGGGGGCATTCCTCAGTTTCTGCCTGGCCATTCCATTAGCGCACTTGATCGTGCTTCTGGTCCTGTGGGCTCTGCCGATGAGGTTGAATATGCAGCGGAACCTCTTCCTTGCCGCCGAGGTCCTGGATGCTTGGGGCGCTTTGGAGGTTTTTATTCTATCTTTGCTGGCGGCGTTGCTTGAAATTAACCAGTTTGCCAAGTTTATCGTTGGGGAAAAGTGTGGTTTTATTGAACCGTACCTTAAAGATTACTTTAGCGCGCTCTTTCCAAGTGGGGACAGTGAATGCTTCAGCGTCGGTGTCAGCTTTAGCGCGGGTACCTTCACGCTTATGGCGGCCGCTATCGTTGGTGTCATTATGGGGCAAGTGTTCACTCGGCTGTCAGAACAAGCTTTGGAAGACATGGCACACGACGAGGCGATCGTAGAAGATGGGGCAAGCGAAAAGGCGTGTGGGATCCAGGCAGCGAAGAAGCTTGCAAACTGTATGATAAGATGCAAATTGATGAAGCGGAACTATTCCAGAGAAAGCTACGAAAACGGCGTGGAGGTCGAGGACAGCGCTAGTGCCGGGCATCAACCGGCTGCAAAGAGTAAAGTAGATTTAATTTAAAAATTACATTTTAGACCCTCGTAATTAAAAGTTTTTGAAAAGATGGCTCTACACTTTTATATTTCGTTATCTTAACTTTTAGTACTTAGTACTTCGTAAATGTCATTATCACACATGTACTCGAACTTTGTTCAGCAAGGTACGTACGAACTATGCGTTTAACGAACATCTCCTCGCCGAGAACTTCGTCGTCGTGCGACTCTTCCACCACTTCGTGCACTCCTACCACTATATTGTGTTTTTGATTCGTCGCCTTGTTCAAAACAATACTCGGCAAAGTCCATTAATTCATAGTTGGATATGGAATCCAGAGCCCAGTCCACATGAACGATCGTGATTTTATTACCAGAAACCATTTCGACAATAAACTCTGGGACCCCGACCCCGGGAGCCACGAGCAAAAAACACTTCTCTTTATCTTCCGCTTTCTCTAAAATACGGTTGATATCAAACACCCTGCCATCTGCGAGGCGAATCATGCTCTCTAGCTCATGCGACTTTATTGGCGGCTTTAAATTGCCACACATGAAAAACGTGAGCCCATCAAATAGGCCACTATACTCGGCGTTCTGGGTTGTGATCAGTTCGAGCGCGGCCTTGGCTAGCCTTGCTCTCTCTGGCCCTCCCGGTTTCAAGGACTTGATATTCGCCGCACCTTGCACTTCAAAAGGCCCCGGGTCTACCCAATATTTGGCAGTTTTGCACTGTTCGGCCCACCCGCCACTAACGATCCACGCGCCTTGCATCACGCCAATCATGTACGCCATGGTACGCGACGCTGCAAGGAGTATATCAGTCCCTAATTTACACGACGAAGCCGTTTTTACAATAACGTGCGTAGGCCTGTGGGCATCGCACTGCCGCACGCTCGTGTTCACCCTGCCGCCCAACTCTTGGGCCAAAGACTTGTACATATCCAAGTCGGGCTTCTTGAAACCCAGGCAGAGCAAGACAGCGTTTGGATTGTTCGTAAATTTGATTGGCTTCGAAGCTTTGCCCACTTTCTTTTTCGCAGCACGCTTCTTCGGCGCACGTGCAGCTTTTTGCTCCGTCGTCGGTGGTGCATTGGGACATTCCGTTTCCTTCTCCTCCAAATCTTCCGCAGGATCGCTTTCGTTCTCTTTTCGTTTAATATTGCTCTCCGTCTTCCTGCGCTTTAATGTTTTGTGTGCACGCACCCTTTTCCGCTTCTTCGAGGAGCTGGAGGGCGCGTTTTCATCGTTGTCGTCGGCAGGGAGAGAGAATTTTACCGTTTTTCGACGGGATTTCTTCTTCGACTTCTTCAGACTGGACGGCCTAATACTCTCTTCGGTACGCTTGGGCAACGCACTGGGACCGGGCATATCGTTGCTGGACACTATCTTTGACCGTTGTTTGCTGTTGCTGCTCCTGGTATAATTGGACGAATGCGTGGATAACACAGTCTCCGAAAAATATTTCGTTGGGGTCCTACTCCGCCTGGGGCGCCGACTGTTTTCTGTCAACATGTCCATGTTCACCCCCATGATTCTTGACCGAGTCACCTTTTGAGTCGTTTTGCTTATGACCAGTCGCACGGTGATCAGTTCTTCATCGACCCCATCGATCTTTGTTGGGGTTATATCCATAACGATGCCAAGGCCCCCGTCGAGCGTGCGGCCAGGCGACCAGTCTGCGGCAAGGTCTACGAAACTTCCGACAGTCAGAATCCCGTCATACGGCTCGCGCTTCGAGGATTTTTCCGGGGTCTCATTTTGAGATGCAGGGGCGACATCCACCATTTCTATTTGCTCTTTGATCTCGCCGACGGCGTCCTTGTCATTTTCCAAGTTGCCGCTGGGCGGCGGCGCACAATCGGACGGACTAATTGGCCCAACGGCGCTAGGTTCGTCTTCGGATGGGGGAGAGGCCGGCACATCTTTGCTCCCGGCGGACGGCGGCAGCGTTTGCGGCACGGCACTTTGGGGAATAGAAGGCGACGGAGCGTTGGCCGAGAGTTGGAGCACGGGGGCGATCTCCGCTTCCGCATGATCCATGCCGTCATCACATTCGCTCGTTTTCGCAGCAAGGTCTTCCAGCCCAGGCAACGGAGCCTCCTCCTCTTGGCTGCAGTAGAGAGGGGACGATTGGAGTACGACCGATTGGTGTGGCAGTCGGGTCTGCGGACCGTCGGGAGCGGCTTCGTCCAAGAACTCTGCCATGCCTTCTTTGAACGCCACCATGAGCTGCGACGCAGTTTCCGGTTGGGTCAGGTCGGAGGGCGACCACCCAGCCGCAGCAGCCCCACTGCCGTTGCTTCCCTGGTTCGCGTGGTTTGAGTTCGGGTGAAGCGTCTGAAAACACCGCACAATTCGCTGCATGCACTCAAAGTCGGTAACGTTCCGCCTCGTCGACGGGGCCCGGCATTCGGGGCACTTTTGGTTGTAGGAGAGGGACTGCATGATGCAGTCGCGACAGAAGGCGTGGTTGCACGGAAGCTTGGCTGCATTTTTGTACAGCGATCGGCACACAGGGCATAGCAACCTTTCGCCAAACCTTGCCAGTGACCCCGCAAACGTTTCCAAAAGTTTTGGCACGGTATCCCCTTCGCTAGTTTTGCTTGCCGAGACTGCGCCCCCCACTTCGACGGCTTCTTGTTCCACCGCTGCCTTGCTTATGGGTTCATCCAAAATCTTGTCTTCAGTCTCCGTGTTTCGAACGGATAGTCGCGCACCCGATACCCTTCTCCCCTTCGTCCCCCGCCTTGAGGATGAACGGCCAGGAAGAGCAAACCTCGGCATAATTAAAAAAAAACTAACCAACCAAGACTAATAGAAAGGAAATAATATAAACACAAAGGCGCAGATTTTGATATCACTTTCTTTCTATATATCTTTCTTTCTCTCTCTCTATTTCTTTCTTTCTTTCTTTCTTTCTCTCTTTCTTTTTTTTTCTCAATTAGTTTTTAGTTTAATAAAATTGTTGACATTGAAAGAAAAATGGATCGATGATATCGTCGATCACAAAAAGTTGGCCGCTTCCTGTAAATACAGGTCGGTAGGTAGCATTTTATAGAAGAGGATATTACTAATACTTTATACAGGTACTTACGCTAGAGACTTTGTAGCGTAAGAGGAAGCGCGGGAACCTTCTTCTCTTCTTCTCTTCTTTTAGTTTATATAAGAGTTATGTATTAGGGTTATAAGAGGTCCATGTCATTTCGCGGCAAACTGAGGAAGACTGAAAGAGCCACCAAAGCAGGAAAAGAAGAAGAAAAAAAAAACAACCAAAAAAAAAAAAAAAGTGATTCAATTGAATAAAAGTAATATTAGAATACAATTATTTATAGTTATAATAGTTATGTGAATAGGATATATATAAATAACATTACATAACATAGGAATAGATATTTTATTAAAATCCATTCTTCTTTTTTTCTTCTTTTTTTTCTTCTTTTTTTTCTTCTTTTTTTTCTTCTTTTTTTTCTTGCTTGCCTTAGTACTACTGTACTATTAAAGCTCTTCTTCTTCTTTTTCTTCTTTCTTCTTTTCTTTTTCTTTTTCTTCTTCTTTCTTCTTTCTTCTTTCTTCTTTCTCATTCTTCTTCTTCTTCTTCTTCTTCTTTCTTCTTTCTCTTCTTCTTCAAATTAATACTCTATTATTATATTTATTATTATATTATTATTATTATATATTATAGTATTCAATTCAATTCAATTCAATAATCTTCAAAAGAAAAACTAAATGAAGAAGATAGAAATGATACATTTTGACACTAAATGATTTAAAGTAACGATCATCATACGACAGAGAGCTTTTAAAACAAAAAGGGTTTATTTTATTTGAATTTACACACGCGCGCAGAGGGAAAAATAATTAGATTTCGCATCTCAGTATAAAGGAGATCCACACTTGCCATTCTCGCCACTGAATACATCAGTACACAACTTGACGCAATAGATACATACCACACCGAAGAAAACATGTCTACCAGCACGCCGGAAGGAAAAGAAAAGATCGAAGACGAAGAGAGCGAGAGCAGCGAGTCCTCTTCTGAATCTTCGTCGGAAGAAGAAGATTCGGATACCTACGATCCAGCAGACTTTGAAAGCAGCAGCGAGGAAGACGATTCAGACGATGAAGACTTTGAGCCGGCACCGAAGAAACGAAAGAAAGCCCCGGCCAAGAAACCAGCCGCGAAGAAGAAGGCCCCAGCGAAGAAATCACCCCCGAAGCGAAAGTCGCCCCCCGCGAAATCGACCAAACAAGCAGCTGCAAAGAAGGCAAAGGCGTCCCCAAAAGGCAAAGAGAACGCAAAGCCCCAGCGGAGAGCGGCACCTGCACAGAAAGCGGCGCCGAAGAAGAAAGCGGCGCCGAAGAAGAAAATGACGGAAAAACAGTGCGGAGAGGCGATCGTGCAGTACTTAGACGAGACCAATAGGCCCTACTCAGACAAAGAAATTCATGATAACATGCACAAACCTATCGGAAAAGCAGCGTTCAACAAGCTCCTCGTGAAGCTGCACGTGGACGGAAAGCTCGGGCACCGCATGAACGGGAAATTCAAGTTGTATTGGTCCAGGCAGGACCAGTACGAAACAATTTCCAAGGAAGACATGATGCAGCTTGATGGCGAAATCATGCGACTTAAAGACGAAGAGAAAAGTCTAAAGGACAACCTCAAATCTCAGCAATACACGCTTGGAAAACTTAGAAGTCGGCCAACGTTAGACGAGTTGAAGGCCCAGCACGAGGAAACGAAAACACTGTTGAACGAAAAGAAAGAGAAACTCAGCCGATTGGAAGATGGGGGGGAAGTGGTTGATCCCAAGTTGCGCGAGAACACGATCAAAAAGTTGAAAGCAGTAAAGGCGATATGGAGGGAGAGGAACAATAAGTGCATGGACATGGTCGACCAGTTTATTGACGGAATGGGCAAAAAAGAGGAACAGGTTTTTGAAATCATGGGGATGGAGTCCGATCAAGATGCTGGCGGCTCGACGTACAAGGAGTTCTGTCAGAAAATCAAGGGCAAGGACCGCTGAGGCCGATTCACTGTGCGTTTGGTGGAGGAGAGCGGTGGAGAGAGGACAGGTCACTAGGTCACACACATCACCATCAAAAAGCAAGGTATAAACCGCGTTCCTTTTTTTGTGAAACATTATGCGCGCCAATTCCAAAGTATTAAATTGATTGAAATAAAAAAGACTGCTAAAAAATAATTTTTATTACCCCTTCTTCTCTATCTCTCTTATAAGTTGTGATAAAACAAATTTATGCACGCCGAAAAAGAGGAGAAGAAAGAGCAAACATAAAACAAGAAAATTGGCTGTTATTTATAAGTAATTAAATTTAGCTTCCTCAAACCCTAATCCTAACTTGATTCTAAAATTTTGTTTTTTCGTTGTTGGTTGTCAATCACCGAGGGGATGATATAATTTCCAATGAACGAGTTGATTCCATTTGTCCATTAACGGCCTCATCCGATATCTCACTCAGAGATAAATCAATCCTTGTACCCTCTTTCAAGCAGCGGCTTAATTATAACAGCCAATTTTCTTGTTTTTAGAAAGAGCAAATGTGAAGGTGCTCGTGTTCGGTTCTGTAAATCGTTCCAGGGATGTTCAACGTTTTCGCTTCTTGCTAGGGGAGGGGTTGGGGGAATCCTCCGCAACAGTGCCGCCGCTTGCTACATTCTTCTCTGCCATCGCCAAGCGCCGTTCGATCTTGTCCATGTGCTGAAGTTTCTCTGCATACGTTGCCCCACTCCCTTTCTTATTTGAAGCACTCGCCACCACCGAACCATCGAAGTGGTCGTTAAAGAACAACTCCTTTATGCTGTCTACGGTGAACCCAAAGTATTGCAAGCATGCCTTGAGAGTCCTCTGTGATGGACCGTGGCCGGGAACATTCTTCGATATCACTCGCAAGGGCGGGCTGACCGCACCAATTTGTTCTCGAACGTCCACATTGCTGGAGCAGACCTCAACAATGCGGGAGCAAACGAATTTGTACAGGGCGCCTGGGTCATCCTCAATTACTATAACATGCCTGTGATTCTTAAACAAAGTCGCCCAAACGAGGTCAACTTCCGTATTGCTCCCCTCGTTAGGCTGCTGAAGGTTCAGCACACTAACAACTGCAATCGGGGAGTGCTTGAAACGATCTTCTTGGTCGATGCAATCGAATGCTAGCCGGGTGGCAACGGTCCCAATCGTTACGAACAGAGGGGGGCTATTTGGGTCCTGGCTGGGCACCGAGCGCCGAACTTTCTTCCCCTTCAGGTCCCCCAAATCAAAATGAGTGTTGAACAGCAGCGGCATTTCCCACCCATCGTTCAAGCCCAAGGTGCTGTCAATTCTCTTAAACATGCCAGGGTCTGGGGTTCTCCTCAGCCTGAAGTACACCGGGCGATCCAAAGCAAAGCACTTCTCCAGAAACATTTCGGCCTGCCTTGGAGTCACGGGGTCGACGACAAGGAGCTTGGGAGACAGCGCGGAGAAGACGCCCAGGTCGTCAAAACTCTGGTGGCTCTTCCCGTCGGTGTGGTAGCACAGGCCAGAGTAGTGGCCAGCCATGATTACGTTTGCACCTTCTATGACAGATATAAAAATATTTTCAAAGCCGCGTTTGAGAAAGTTGGAGTACGTGTTCACTACGGGGCGTTTCCCGGCCAAGGCAAGGCCCGCGGCAAACGAAATAGCGTCCTGCTCGCTGATCCCTACCTCGTAGTACCCGGCATGGTTCACTGCCCCATTGATTCCACAGGAGGTTGCCAGGTCGGCGTCCACGATAGCAATATCTTTGTGTTTCTCATGCTGGGGACTTTTCAAACACTTGACCAAGTATCTGCCAAACGCCTTGCCCGTTCCTATTTCGCACGATTTGTAGACGGGCCGGTGCGTGTTCGGCAGGGTGTAGACTTGGTCCCCTCTGAAACGGACCGCCTTGTGCTTTTTAAACGCGTTGTCCAACGCCTCCAGCCTGCTATGTCGAATCTGCTCCTCTATTACTTTTATGTATAGGTCCCACTTCGGAACTTTTGTATGCCACGGGTGGTACAGGAGTCCCGTCTCCGGGTGCGTGGACGGCTTCAAAAGATTTGTCCCCCCAGCTTTGGTCGTCTTGGCAAGGATAACGTAGCTTTTCCTATGGTCAGCTGTCGTGGCCGTCTTCCATGCGGAACTAATTTCGTGCGGGTCGTGCCCGTTGATAGCGAGGACTTCGAAGCCAAACCCGCGCAGGACCGTGGAAATGTCATGGATGGGCATTATTTCGTCGCACAGGTTGTCACTTTGAAAATTGTTTTGGTCAATGATCGGAACGACCGAGGTCAGTTTCAACTTTTTAATTGTCATGAGGGCCTCGTAACACTGCCCCTCTTGCATCTCACCGTCGCCTAACACCACAGCGTATTTGGCGGGGCCCTTCTGGGCTGCTGCCATCCCGGCAACAGAAGAGAGGCACATGCCAAGGGACCCAGTGTCCATGTCAATGTCGGCGTGGGCTTCTAACCCCAACGAGCCATTCTTGTAGTTCTTCAGATCCTCCTCGCTCAGCACTCCGTCTGCGTAAAGCGCGTGCCCTTTCGCAAGGACAACCTTATCGGCCCCAAGAAACAGGTGAAGCATGGAGAGCAGCTCCATGCACGAGAACGACGCCCCGATCCACCCATGCTCCGCGGACTTGCACACGGTCAACGCGTTGATCCTATGAATGGCCTTTAAAGCGGTAAAATCCTTCTCATCTATAGCTTTCCTAATAATAGCCCGTGGCACAACGAACAGAGCCTGCCTGTGTAAATCGGATGGCATATCTTTTTGTCGTCAAAATTATGTTGTTGTGCAAGACTTTAAAAAAATCGGGTCCGTGGCATGGACGAGTTTTGTGTTTGTTCGTAGAATAGATGCGAGGACATGGAACGAAAGAAACGCACGACGACGGTATCCTATATAATCTGTTGGACTATGTATATATATTTCTATAGATAGATCTATTCTTTTAAAAATGTCTTACTGCTGTCTAAATTTTCTTGTTGTGTGATAAAAAATGTTTTTTTGTAAGTATAATAATAATAAAATTAGTCGTGTCATTGTAATAGCTATTAATAATATTTTATATAATTGATTGTTGAAAATATAATAATAACATTAATCTCGTCGGCTTTCCTACCCCCGCCACGTAGTTTATTGGAAGAACGAAGAAGAATAATTAAAAAAAAATTATATTACTGTACACTGTACACTGTATATACTTTAAATTCTTAAACCTTCCATCATCCTCATATGCTGCTATTAATACCTGTACACCATACGAGTAGTCAACAAACACCACCACACCAACCTTCGTCGTTCGTTCTTCTTCTGAAGAAGATTCGTCGTCATTGAAGAAAGAAGATTCAGAATTGTAGTAATAGCAAGATAGCATCAGGTATTATTTTTATTCTCCGCGAAATTCAGTTGAAAATCAAAAAGTGGAGATTCATTCTTTTCAATACTGCTGTGTAGTATATATGTAGTATAAAAAATAAGAAGAAGAGTGCGCCGCTGCCACAAATAACAACAATAACAAAACAATGCAAAAAATACTACTATTGTAACTTTGATCTACATACTTGTACAGTCGATCATTCTCATATATCTGTGCACAGAATGAATTTCCAAAACCTACTTCGGAATTTTGTACCACAGAAAGAAAAGTTGACAGTCCGTGTTACCGTTACACTTGGAAAACAAGTTCAGTCACTGGTGTCGTTCGATTTCTGCTTGACTGCAACTCTGCATAATTCACATGGTGGGGGAGCGGGTCGACAGTCGGTTCATTCTGTCGCTTCTTCTTCTGTTCTATGCGTGCACTTTAGTGGTCTCACGATTTTTTGTTTCAACGCTTTTGATAAATACGACATTTACAGCACACATTATAGTTTTGATATTTTTTGTCACGTCTTTGATTGGCTACCTCCTACTCCTTTTAATACTGTACCTCGAGAAACATAGGAGGTGGAAATCAATCGTACTGCGTCTTACCATCGGATGGGCACTTTGCTACCTTGTATACTCTGAATCATATCTGCGCAAAACCTATGGACCTGCCAGTGTAGTAACACATTTTTCTAAATGTTCTTTTCTAAATGACGATTGTTTTGACCTCGCTCGGTGTGCACACTCAGAGAACGCTAGAGCTAAAATTTACTTTTACCCAGAAGAAGATCATTGCGACACAAAATTGGAATCTATGAGGTTGAATGAGTCAAGACAGTATTGGCCTATTGTCAAAAGTGGGCAGTTATTTGCGGAGACCACCGACCCTGAGGAGGCATGCTTGTTGGTCGTTCCCTATAGTCTCGTATCATGTAAGAAGAGTTTAGAAGACTTGCCGTACTGGGGAGATCATGGAGAGAATCATGTGGTCATTGAAGGTGGAAAAGATCAGTACTGGAGAAAAGGGGGCATGCCCCAGGGCCACGAGCTTATAAAGTTATACCGTAGCAAGTATTTGAGGTTCGTTCCGTCGGTAATAAAAATGGTATTCGAAGGGTTTTTTTCCCAGAATCCATATTTTCATTCTGTAGGACTGACTGATCCAATAACGGGATGCACTTCGTCCATATCGTCGCCGTCTGCAGCACTGTGCTACAAAGCAAGCATGTCGTCGCTGTACTTTCGACCCGAATTCGATGTCAGTTTGCCACTGCCCGCAATAAATGGGTATTTTGGGAGCGGCCTTTTGAACAGTTCTCAACGCTGTATCCTCGTCTCTTTTCGTGGGACATCTGTAAAAAATATGGAATACCACTCGCATATTAGGGAAGCAGCGACTGCACTAAACAAAATGTCGACCACGAATGACACCGTTGTTATAAACGTCTTTAGTAGAGGGACGGGAAATCCGGTTGGTGTTCTGCCTAAAAATCTGGGGGCTACCAGTGCTATTCCGAAAGATGTCGTGAAAAGTGTCAACAAGTACACTAAATCACAAGTTTATGATTACGTAATGAAACAGTCGGTCTTTGCTCTGGTCATCAGGGGCTACGGGCTCAGCTCATACCGACTGTTTGAAGCCTTAAGCTACGGTGCCATCCCAGTCATCTTGAGCGACCCCCTGATATTGCCATTTTCCGATATGGGAATCAATTGGAACGATATTGCTGTAAGGATGCCGGAGACTGCATTGATGGAGCCGAAAGCATTTATCAAACGCTTAAAGGCAATATCAGAAGATAAATCAAAAGTTGCGAAGATGCAGAGATTAGGGCATGAAGCATACGTGAAGTATCTTGATATGAATAGTGCCCGAGGTAAAGTAATTAACAAAGCCCTGGACTCCAGTTTACATTTTATTCAGGGCGCGTTAAAGAGGGCAAACATTTCTAATCGATTGCTAATTTCGAAACCAAGAAGGCTCCGACTGCGCCGCTACCGCACAATATAGGCCTAGCGGGTCTCTTATTTGTCTAATGGTGTGTAGTATTATTGTTACACTTGCTGTGTAATGTAAAAAGCAAAACTCTTATTTGACGCGTGTACCAGGTACCAGGTACTATAGTTTGACTAAAAAACATGCATAGGAATCCGATTAATTTCCTCCTTCATATTGTTGTTGTATTTCTTTCTTTCTTTCTTTCTTCTTCTTGTCGCCTCCTCGCGCCTTAATATTCTTTTCTGATCGGGGACATTGTTTGCCTAACCCCTGAGCAGTGCTAGCTGCATCAGAATTTCCCCAGAAAAACCAGTGTCGCCGTTCAGGGGCGGCGGGGTTGGTGACATTAAACTGCCCGTTTGGATGTCGATTGTACCTAAATGGATCTGCTGCGAGCGTTGTTTCCCCATCAAAAAGTAAAGGCGGTTGTTGACTGGGTCATGCGCTCGAACGCTTCCGAGGTTTCCCCAGAGCTCGT
>LT642437.1:0-16348 GCA_900128585.1 Stramenopiles sp. TOSAG23-3 | reverse complement strand
TTTCTTAAAGAACCCGCTATAGGTACCAGAAAACGCACAAAGCACTAAGTATTATAAGAATTATATGTACATTTTTTCGCGCATTAAAGCGCATCAAGTGTGCAAACCCGCTAAAGTCGTACGAGTGTAGTTACTTTCTTTTTTAAATTTTTGAAATAAAATACGCTTTATAAAATTTAGCAAGTTTAGTTATTTAGTGCCGCTGTTTTTTATAAATTTAGCCAATTGGAGCCTTGACCAGAAATTGGGAAGGATCTGCAACCGGAGGAGATTTGGTTCTTGAGAAAACAGAAACCCCCTTTTTCCTTTTTGAAAACAAAATGAGAAAACGAAATATACTCTTTTTATACATTTTTACTCCCCGTGTTTAATAATTCTAAATAGAATTTATTTAAAAAATTTTTCAAAGCCGTGCGCGTGCGCAGTTATATGTATCATTAGTTTTTTTAAAAATATTTTACTTCAGCGACTTCTTTGGACGTTGCTCCTTCTTCTTCGTCGCGCAGCAGCTGGCTCCATCTATGTCCCTATTTTCATTCAAGTAAAACCCTGTCAAAACAGTGTTGTGAAGGCACTCGCCTCGCCACACCAAGTTGGATCGTGCTGTGCCACCAGCGGCTTTGGAACCGCCCAATGGAATTCGCATGCATTGTTCCGTGTCGACTTCAAGGTCGCCAAATATGTCGCAGCACTTGAGAATTTCGGGTGCCCTCGTCCGCGTCAGGGCGTGGAAGCCCACGGCAACGCCTTCGGAGCAGCGCGCATCTTTGTCTGTTTTTTCTATTGATTCTGCTTTGCACTTGTTTGCGTTCACATATGAACCCTCAGGAAGTTTGCAGCATTTCATGTCCTCCACGTTCTTATCTCCGCTTTCTGATATCCACAATCCTTTCATTACTAACCCGGAATCGCACTCTACGTTCCACTCGTTGGTCGGGTCGGACGGCCCGCCAGTCATTTGGCCCAAGGGAGACTTCTCCGTCAAGCAAGTCTCTGCAACCCCCGCATCTGCGTCGCGTTCACGAACAAGATCGGTCATTCTCTCGTTGAGGGCCTCTAGTTGTCTGTTCAAGACACCCATACTCTTCTTGAAGGACCATTCGTGCTGCTGCATTACGAAGGCGTAGGCATCCGTTATGACCTTGCTGCGCTCGCCAGACTCCCACAATGCGTTGTGGTATGCGGGCAAAAATACGGAAACTTCAACGTTCAGGTCACGCTTCTTTCGTTTCTGCGCCAAGTCTACAATCATTGCATTTAGCGAGTCCTCCTTTTCGTTGATCTCTTCGGCAATTTCTGCATTCTTTTTTCGGGCCAAGCCGACAACCGCGTTCCAGCGCTTGAAGCATTTCTGAATGATTGTGTTGTCTTCTGGGAGTGTGTAGAGCTTGCCCGTTTGGCGGGTGAGCTTGTCGGCCCTGCCGAGGATGGCGATCGCCCGCTTTACCGACAGACCGTGGCGAGTCGGGGCGCTCAGGTCAACATTCTTCTTCAAGGTATCGTGCCTGAAGTCCGTGAAAGTAAAGTCGCTACGAGACAGACCCAGTTCTTTTAAAATGCCGTTCTCAATCTTTTCGTTGCGCTTGCCGTGCAGGAGGCCGTCGTAGACGCTGTTGTACTCGAGGAGGGCGGACAATCGGTTGCTCTCCATGTCGTGGACTTTGTTCCCGTGCGCCAACTTCGTCAAGTAGGCACGGAGGGTGTTGATCAAGTCAACTTCTTGCTTCAGCACGGCATGAGGGAACGCGTTGTCACCCGGGTCGGTGACGGCAAGGTCCTGGCAGTCCTTCTTGCCTCGCGCCGAGGAGACGACCACTTTGTTCTTGTCTTCTTCCGCAGTCTTCTGCCTCTGCTTTGTCTCGTTTAAATCTGCGCGCATCACTTTGATATTTTTGACAGCGTCTTCGATTTCTTTGGTGAAACGAACCTTGTCCATTTTGCTTTTGAAGGTCTGGAAGTATTCTTTGACGACGTCAAGCTTCTCTTGGTAGTCGTTTCGTTCCTGGTCCGCGGCTTCCGCGAAATGTTTTCGAAGCATGTTCTTCGCGTTAATTACTTCTTGGATGGCCTTTTTCGCAAGTTTGACCTTTCCTTCAACGGAAAGTTTCTTCACCGGATCTACAACCGGGAATTCCGGCACCATGGACGCATTCACCTGAACCGGTGCGCTAGTTTCATTGCCCTCTGCACTGGTTTCGTTCGTCTCTACGGACGTTAGGGACAGCGCCGAACCGAACGCGGTCACGCACAGTAAACACAACAGGAACCTCTTGGAGCTCATCGTTTTCTACAACCTATAAGCTGTTTCTGATTATATAAATAGTTCCACAGATACTGTGAATTGTTAACCTAAGTATTTTCCACCGTCTTCGTTCACCGTTGACCGTTGGAGCTATTTCAACGTGGACAGCCAACCGTAACCCCGTGAATGGAATGAACGTCGATTACTCTCTCTTTGTTTTCTTTCTTTCGTTCTATTCTTATTCTTCCCCCCCCACTAACGACACAGATGATTCGAAGCAACAAAATATTCAAACACTATAATATATATAAAAATACTATGAATAACCCTATTATTAGTTACACCTTCTATTTAACTTGTAATTTTATATTAACAGCAAATATCATTGCAATAATCATTCCAGTACCTCTACTACCATATTTCACAATCCCAGCATCCCCCCCCCCCTCTTCTTTCTGTAACAATGCAAGTTTCCCTGGATTTCCATTCCTCTTTCTATTTTACATTTTAATATGAATTGCTTGTTATATATACATTACACAGCATTCTATACGTATCGATTCCTCGATACAAGTATAGAGATACCGTAGAATGGCTTCCTATGTAAATAAAATATATTATTTAATTTTAATAAGAAAACAATAGAAATGCTGTGCAATGTATTTCAATGAGAATTTGACTTCAAAATGGACCAAATTTTGTTTTTAGTCCTAGGAGGTCCTTGCTGTTGAGAGGGAAAAAGGCAGTACAGTATTTTAATCTTAATAATGCAGGTACACAATGAGTAAAAATAGACGACTAAAAAAATAAATAACTATAGAAACGGGAAAAAATTGGGAAATTGTGATTTTGTACTGTACTATTTGTCACTTTATATGTATACTAAACAAGGAAATCATAGGAAAACCGAACGAACTACGAACTGTAGGACAAGCTTTTCTAAAATACCTCTACACACTATAATGTACACTACGAGGAGAGGTCTAGATTCGAGAGTCTGTCTCTATTACTCCTCGTACTTTTAAAAAAAAAAAAATAAAGAAGAAGAAGAGAGAAGAAGAAGAATGAGGATAAAATATTACTGTATTAAAAACACTATTATTTCTTGTTAGTCAGTATTCGTACTGTGCGTTGGTAGTTTAAATTAATAGTAATGAATGTGCTTTGTGTTTTGTTTTTACAACTCCTCGTATTATTCTCGTAACTACTGTAACTACTAACAAAAAAACACGATCCAGTTTCATCGTTCGTTCTGTCGTAAATACATATTTACATTATAGACACAGGGTAGAATTTTAAAATATGGGGTCCTTCTTTCTTCCTTCGGATGAAAAAGCAATTTAACACGTCACAACACGTTATAACACGTCACAACATAATTTAATTTGGAATAGCAATTACTTCTCTTCGCTAATTAAGGTATATTAATTCTACATTAATATAAATAATTAAAACATAATACATATATCAAATATTATTTACTTTTACCTAATCTATAATATATATCTTTCCTTAATAAACAAAACAACGAAGTGATTTAAAAGAATCCCGATGCTAATTTTTCAATGCTATATACCTGTATATAATACATATATATTGGATTAGCACAGTTAATATAATATAGACACACCATAAATTCTTTTGTAACATTTAGTTTTTTGCAACGACTTGTTTGATATCCAATTTGCGTCGTTAATTAAGGAGGTTATATCTATATGGATTACTATTTTGTTTTTAACTGAAAATAGTTTCAACTATATATATATAGATTTAAAAATGTAATAAATATTAACGTTAAATATATGCACCTTAATTGATGGACGGAGGAGGAGAGACTAATAATATAAATAAATATTAACTAAAAAACAAAGAGAAATAACATTGATGAACACACCACTACTAAAACAAAAGAAACAACGAAAAGAATCCAGGTGGCTTCTGCTACCTTACGACCGGTGGCGTGTATACAAAGAAAAGTTCGTGTGCAAAAAGTGTAAACAAAATTATAACAAACCCCAACACTGCATATTAGTAAAACAGAGACTCCATAAACTGTAAAAGCATAACAAAATGGGTGGTTTTTTCGCAAAGATCTTCGATAACTGGGGAAAGAAAGAGAGGCGCATCTTGATGGTTGGTTTGGACGCTGCTGGTAAGACGACGATTCTATACAAGTTGAAACTTGGTGAAGTTGTTACCACTATCCCTACGATTGGATTCAACGTTGAACAAGTTGACTACAAAAATATTTCGTTCACAGTATGGGATGTAGGAGGTCAGGATAAGATTCGTCCGTTGTGGCGCCACTATTACCAAAACACCGAAGGTCTTATTTTCGTTGTTGACTCCAACGATAAAGATCGTATCGACGCCGCCCGTGAAGAACTTCAAAAGATGCTTCAAGAAGACGAGCTGAAAGACTCTGTCGTTCTTGTATTTGCAAACAAACAGGATCTTCCAAACGCCATGAGTGCCCCAGAAGTTACTGAGAAATTGGGCCTGCACAACTTGCGTATGCGCAAATGGTACATCCAAGCTGCTTGTGCCACCACTGGTGATGGTTTGTACGAAGGCCTTGAATGGTTAAAGGATACACTCAACAAAGGGAACTAAGTTATTGGTGGACCTTTTTTATTCAGTAAACCGAAAAAATTCCTTATTTGTGTATAGTTGAATGCTACGTACAGTGTACCTACCCGCTACACTTCGCCCCATCCTCGTTTCGTTCTTCCGTTGACTTTCCTTCTTTGGGGGATCCATCTCTTTTCCAAAAACAGTTAAAATCCTTCTCAAACAGAAGAAATAGAAAACGCCCCACCAGCTTCATAGCCTCCCTTTTGATTCTCTCCTCCATTTTGGAAACCTGCAATACTATTTATATGTAAAACAATGCCAGCCTGCCCTTGCCCTGTGCTCAAAGCTTCCTTCATCAGGCCTCTGCCCTGTGCCCTGTGCCTCACTGTGTCCTGTGTGCAATTGGGAATAAGAAAGATTTAGTATGTTTTTATGGCGTATTCTTTTAATAGGTACTCATAACCCAAACACGCACAGGCCATCAATTGAATAGTATGTACCTGTTACAATTAATAATCGGTGAAAAGAAATGATTTCACCCAAATTATCGGTGTTATATATTTAGCTATTAAGGTAATTTTTCTATTTACATCCTTTGTTGCAGCACAACTTTCAGGGCACTCCTTGTTTCCCACTATACTCTCCGTCGTATCAATTCAATCCAAGCCACAGATTGACCGGTCTGTTTCGTGCATGCCGCCTGCCAGTTCACGATCGACCCTGGCATTTCGGCGCTCCATGAACTCCTTAACGCCATCAAATTGCAAAAATGATTTTTTCGTGATCTTGTTGTTTTCCAAGCGTAGTCGGGACAATGATTTTGATTCAAAAATAGCACGGTCAACGATGGAGAGCCTGTTGCTGTTCGCCAGAATCACCTGCAAATTATCACAATTTCCTAACTCTGCGGGCAGGTCTTCCAAAGAATTATAAGAGACGTCCAAGTCTGACAGTTTTCCCATATCGCCCACTTCTTTGGGCAGCTCGATTAGCTGGTTGTGGGACAAGTTCAAGACTTGGACGGCACTCAGGGTCCCAATAGATTTGTCAACCTGGACGATCTTGTTTCCCGATGCATCAAAGTGCTTTAAATTCTTCATCTTGCCCTGAATTTGAATCGTCACGAGCTGGTTCTTTGTGATTGAAAATTTGGTCAGTTTCGTCGGTAGCTTTGGGATCTGCTCTAAACGGTTGCCATCAAGTGTCAATACTTCCAACTTCTTTAGGGCGGACAAACACTCGCCGCCGTCTTGACACCCCGTTATTCGATTATTCTTCAAATGCAACGTTTTGAGCATCACCAGTGCGCTTATTTCGACAGGAATTAGCGGCAGCAAATTGTCAGACAAATCCAAAACCCTTATATTTTTCATACTCAACACTTTCTTAGGTATTTGCTTCAGTTTTTTCCCGCTAAAGGCAAGAACCCCAGTCTTACTACCGGTGTCGAGTCGCCTTTGAGTGGTTGACTTTTGTCCCATAATGCTTTCTGGTGTCTCTTTTTGGAGGTCACGGGACAATCGGTGCAAGCATAATACGGGTTAACTTCTGGAATCTAAATATTTAACAGTTTTTTATCCAAGAAAGGTGCGCAGCGCACGTAAAGACGTTTCGCTGTACGGTCTCATATGCTTGGAGCGTGTTTGTTCAATGCGATCGAGAATACTCTGATCATGACGCCCATCATTAGAATCATCATCATGGTGCGGCAAGGAGCAACAAAAGGAGAGAGGAGGAGAGGAGGTAAAAAAAAGAAGAGAAAAAAAGTAAGAAGGAAGGAGAGGAGGATAGAAGCGGAGAGGAGAGCAGGAGAGCATGTAGATTTGTAGATCCAGTAGAAGGATGACTATGAGCTTTTTTGGTATATAATTTTATATTATACTTGATTATTATTAGTATATAAGTACCGGTACCATGTACGATATTAAATTGCCTTCCCTATTATCTCCTTATAGTCCCCCCGGTCCGTCCTTTAAAACTATTATTTCTTTTTGCTACTACTTTTGCTGAGCCTTTTTTTAGTGCCTGGACTTCGACCAGTGCTGGCAATTTTTATCCTTGAAAATTCTTCTTTCCCACCATTTGAGCTAGGCCGTCTAATATCAGGCAATACAGAGCTGGTAGAGGGACTGTTGTTGTTGCTGGACCGTCTTGTTGACGGGCTTGTCCGGGCACGTCTGATCGGGGAGGTCCCCATCTTTAACGATTCAAGTGTTGACGCTAAGCTCACAACAAGCTGCCGTTTGTCGCTGGCCACGCTCAGTTGTGATTTTTTCCTCATCATCTCGACAAAATTTATGGCCTTTTGGCGCCGTTTCTCGCTGTCAATATGTTTTCCTGTCCCTAGAGAGTTCGCTAACCCTCTCAATTGTTCTGGAGAAGACGGTGAAGCCCATTTTTGAGGTATTCCCATAATACTAAAAGCAGGTGCAGGGGATCCTTTGAGCGGAGACAATCTTTTTGCACCGTTGGCCTCTGCAATGCTATCTTTCGCTTCTAGCCGAGTGATAGCGTTTTGTTTTTTTGACTGTTCTATGGTGAGCATGCGCTGTGGTTCCTCGACCATGCGATCGACAACAACCTCCATCAAACTATCTACGTACGACTGCGGCGCATCAAGTTGCAAGTTGATGCCCCCAATCGCTACTTTGGCGGTGTCGAGGCTCAGGACCGAATAACTTTGTCTTTCGCTAGGAGCCATACTTTTCTTGTTATCAACTGTTACAGTCCCCCCTCCTTTCGGCTCCTCCAAAAGCTTTTGCAAACTTTTTTTCTTCGTCGTCCACTCATCAAGCATGTCATAGTCCACGAACGCATCTTTGCTGCTTATGTTGTAACTGGAGATTTTTTCGTGGAATTCAATCGTTGCACTGTTCACTAGGTCGATTACTGGAGGGACTGAAGATAAAGTCACTTGGTCCTCGTTATCAGGATCCTCTGAGTGCCCCAGTTGCTTTGCTATCTGAGTTTCAAGGGAATCGTCACCACCATTCGCATTACTTTTTGGTTTCCATCTAGGAGCGATTTGGGGCTTTGACTTCAGTTCTGCAGAGTCAGGCTGCTTTGGCGTCGTGAAAAAGTTATAGAGGGGCCAGCCAACTCTCTGCGCGGGGGAAAAGAACAATGGCACTATCATTTCGTCTCCCCCATCATCGCCGAAACCATGATCGTCTGATGGAGGCAAATGGGGGAGCATGTGCCAAATATTATCACGGTCTGCGTCTGACACTTGCTTTGCATTTTCCAATAACAACGCACCATCGCAAGTATTCATAATATCGCCTTGAACAATTGCATCCGACGTTTTTGTCATGTTGAGTAAGGAGAGAGCAAGCAAACGAATTTCATTGTCATAGTCTCCTTCTTGGGTCATCAGCCTGTTGTACATAATCATAATATCCTTGTGCTGTTTTAATTCTACCATAAGGTTTATCGCCTCTTCAACCAGGCAAGCGCACGCCACAACCTTAACGCACGCGTATATTCCTTCCGCCGACCCGCTTTTGCTCAAGAACCTGACCGTAGGGATCAAACCCTCTTCTATCATGGTGTACATGGCATCCTTGTTGCACGCAAAATTGCCTACGATGAAGGAGCACCGTTCGCAAATGTTGTGCGACTCCCGACCAAATTCACCCTTCAAACCAATTGAAAGCACGTCTTTAACAATTTGAAGGCCTCCGTCGTATATAATAGTTTCTACCCGCTCTTCGCACTCACACAGCAGGCTTAAGGCCTCAATGGCTTCAGCTGCAATGGATTCTGAAGGAATCTTAGCGAATCTTGCTATCAGGGGAATGGCACCGTATTGGACCAGCCTGTCCCTTGTTTTCAAGTCTGTTGAGCACACGTGCAGCAGAGTTCTTGAGAAACGTTTGACCCGGTTTTGCAGAGTTGAGTTATCCAAATCTTCCCCACTAGTTAGCTCGTCCATTGCTGCAATCACGCCCGTGTCGATCATGAGTTCTCGCGCAGAGATATCCTGGGCGTAAAGTTCAACACAACGGCAGCAGTGCTCGTCCGTTTCTGAAGTTTTGCTACTTTCCACAATTGGGACAATCATTTCTAGCGCACCGTCTTTCACCGCTTGGTAGCGGCTACCAGCACGCAATGCAGCATCCACAGCGCAAATAAGGCAGTAATGTCGAATTGTCCAGCAGCATTTTGTCCCTAAATCGAAACGATTCAGTTGGCACACTTCATTCATCGTTTTGAATCCCCCATCTTTCAAGAATCTCTCATGCGTATCGTCCAAGGTGCACAGTGTCGCAAGCGCTGCAACACACATTTCCCGGGTTTCAGGGTATTCCAAGCGTGCAAGGGCAGACAAAGCCTTCGTTCCGGCGCATTTCGCAACAATTCGACAAGCTGACTTGTGATGCTCACCCTCTTTCCCCTGCCACAGCAGACCCAAATTTGTTCCATCAAACGATTTCTTATCTCCATTTTTCTCGCTGTCGTTGTCACTGTCTGAGTCTCCACCAAAGTCTTCACCATCGCTTTCATCTTCAAAGTTGTCCACGTCTCTAATTTTCTTTTTCTTCTGTTCCTTAATTCTTCCATAACCACACACAACATTGTGAAAAATGAGGGCCACGCTTTTCAAAACAGCTGAAGAAACTTTTACTTTACTCTTTCCGCACGCAACAGCCACCAGCCCGTCAATGGTTTGCTTGTTGGAAATAACATCCCTACCGCTCGGGTACGAACTTAGATTGGCCAAAATTGTGACAGCCATGATCGCAAATTCTTTTCCTAAATCCAGCATGCACGTTGCCGACCAGACTACCCTCCAATCTCCCAGCTCTTCTATATTACCCGTGCTACAAAGGGTATACATGGCGCAACAGCAAGCCTTCCGGGTGACCAGGTCCTCATCCGAGCTACGAATAAGTCCAGTCAAAACCAAAGCATTGACGGCCCCAGCTTTTATCATTTCTTCCCGAGGGCCCGTTGCACAAGAAACTAAATGGCATATCGTGTGCGCACTCAATCTTCGAACTTCTGGGTCTTTGCTTCCAGATAACTTGATCATGGTCTTGACAGCCCCAGCGTCCAGAAGTTGAGTGACATACATGCCGTGTTTGTGCCCCGCAATATTGCTTAAAGCAGCCGTGGCACGTTGCGCCAATATATCGGATGACTTGGCGACCTCCGCCAAGGCTTCGATAGCACCATTGCCGACCAAAATTTCTATGTTGTCATCATCTAGTGTCATCTGTGCTAATGTAGTGACCGCCAATTCACGAGTGCGGGGGGCAACTGACGTTGTCAAATCAATTATTTCATCCATTGCTCCCTCGTCCGCAAATATTTTACCCGCGTTGGCAAATCCTGAGGCTAATTTGTGCAATGTTGCAATGCAAAGTTCGTCGACTCTGGTACCTTTGGAAATTTTCATAATTTCTATGATTGCGCCGATGTGCTTTTTGGTCTGAAATGATTTCAACAGAACAGAATCTACCGTGCAGTTATAAATGCAGCAGAGGCATAACTCGATTGCGTCATCGTCTCCTTCCGCCATAAGGGCAACCCAAACAATCACATCCGCTATGGCGATGGTCTTAGTCATTTCTCTGCCCCGTGCGGACAGTGTCATGTTGTTAAACACAGTCGCAAAATAACCCGCTATTTTAATGTCGTGCACCAAAATTTCTTTGTGGTACAACACTAAAACATCAATTGCCGACTTGACCGTGTCCCCCACCGACTCGTACAATTTGTTCAGCTCCCGAGAGCACAGCAAATTGCACAGCGCTACGATGGCCTCACTGCGAATCGTGACCTCGCCCGCATAAGTGGCCACAATGACTAGTAGCTTCATTCCACCTTGCAAGGCCACTTTGACAGCACTTTCATCATCCTGGGAGAGCATGGCTAGCGCCGCGACGCACATATTAAGCATGTTCCCAAAATCAAATTGAGCCTCTTTTATCACCCCAGTTTGCAGCCACTGCATCTGCTGGGAGCACCGTTCGGCAATGGAGCATAATAAAAGCACTGCTCCATCATTTACCAATTTGCTGCGCACCAGCCTGCTCCTTGCCATATTTCCTAGAGTAGCTATGCCGATGCATGTTAACTCATCATCGTTTTCAACGTTGGACAACACATCTCGAATTAGCCCTTGCCCCCCGGCGTCTACCATTTTTGAGGAAGCTTCCACCGACTTTGACACATAGTATGCCGTCGTGGCAATGTACTTCACCACAGGATTTCTATACTCCTCTTTCCACGTGGACACGCGGTGCAGTAAAGTTCTCAGGGTGCCTGTAATATCCCTTTCGCACAGTTGCTGAGGAACTTCAAGCAGAGTAGCTGCCCTTGACACTGTCCTCATGATCAAAGCCGCGTCTTGGGCGGATATGCTGTGCATCTTAAGTAAAACAAAATCGAAGTAGAGCAGGTCTTGTGTCCAGTGAGCATTTCGTTCCAGTTTGTTAATCATATTGAAAATGATTTGCAGCAAAGAGCGTAAAATTGCCGGGTGCGTGGCTTGGAGACGGTTGAGAGTGGGAACTACCCCGTTACGAACGAATATGTCGTTCATGCCTGGCTCGTCGGAAAAATTCAAAAGGACGAAACAGCAGTTTACTATGTTGGTTACGGAGTCAAGGTTTTCCGCAAGGGTTATCATGTCTAAGACTTTCAGGTGCAATTCTTGACGGACTAGGGAAGCCCGGATGTCCAGGTTTCGAGATAGTTGGAATACTGTCTCGACACACTCAGTCAACACACTTTCGTCGATATCCCCTTCTATCATAGAAGACAAGGCCTCGACTATTCCAAATTGAAGTAAATTGTCATGCAAATCTGGATTAGAGGCCCACTTATTTATCGCGTTGACACAATCCCGCTTCGATTTCATATCGCTTTTTATTCTATTTGCAACTTCTTTCGCCCGAAAAACGGAGGTGAACGTTTTCTCTTTGGTTTTTCTCTGTTCATCCTCTTTTGTATGCGTGGTTACTACACGAGCAAACACTGCATTTTTCTCAAAGGCGTTTGCGTTTTTTTGGGTATTTATTGTCGGGGAGCCTAACCTAGATCGGTATAGCAGACTTTTTTCGTAATTTCCTCGGGTTCCAAACAAATCCCCAGTTCCGTATCCTACAACCGTGGAAGCCGCAGACGTGCGGCGCCCTTCTTTATTTGACTTCTTTGTTTTTGACGCGGCATTACCCGCTATGTCGTCGTCCACGCCTTTGCCCGACTTTCGTTGTTTCCTTGACCTGGCTAGAAAATCGTCTTCCCCATCGTCGCTGCCATCGTTCGCGTCCTTCTTTCTTTGGGGAGGGGAAATAATATTCCTCAAAGTCGCAATAGCTCGTGCGATTGACTCATCGCTTTGCTCATAATTATCCCCCATTGCACAACTGCTTCTAGAAAAACAATTGCAACAGTTGGTATCGTAACACTACTATAGAAAAACAAAACAAAAACTCTGTTCCAAGAATCAGCTACAAAATAAAAGTGCGGAGTGCACAATGGAAGAAGTGTTGAGCGACGAACGGTAGACGTAACAAACACGCAAAGCTCAAAGCTCAAACAAATGGAACAAAAAAAAAGAAGAAAAAACAACACCACACCAGCAAATCATGTCCAATTCGTTGTTGTTGCGGCAGCATATTTTTATTATTATTATTGTTGTACAAGCAACTTGTTTGTTCTCTTTATTAATCACCTGTTATTATTCACCTAATAATAAATACTACATACTACCGGTACTAAAAATACTCATCTATAGTCTCTTCTATAATAGCTGCAGTGTGATTTTGTGGGTTTTTTCGTCCATCATTTCATTTTGTTGTAACGTATTTATTCATTTTTATTTGTAATAATAGTGTTATTTATAGGGCATAATTCGATATTTATAAAAAAAAAATATGGGAACAAGAAAGTTCATCTATTTTTTATTATTTTATTTATCAAAAAAAGAAGATCAAAAAAAAAAAGAAGAAGAAGAAGATCAAAAAAGGGTTGTCTCTTACTCCACTTACTATTCGTACTATTACTTCTTCTTCTTCTCAATCATCAAGTCCGTCTTCTTTCTTCTTCCTTCTTCCTTCCTCCTTCTACTATTAATATTATAATATGCTTATGTTTTGAGATTGATTATTATTTTTTTATTTTATTATTAGACGACTAGTAGTCTCTACCAGTTGGTACTATATTATAATTATTAATTAATAATAATTACACCAGTAGTTTGTATCTTTTTTTGTCGTCTAGTCGAACTTGAATTGAATCTACAAATATATGTTACTTGTTAAATCAATGCAATATCACCAATTGTTAGACGATAAATTGGAAAAAGGCAATTCGTAGGAGAGGCATTTCATCACCCCAACTGTTCGAAAGCTTTCAACTTGTTGAGAAGAAGTGCACATATGGCTGAAGGGAGTAGTACCGAAGAGTCTGTAATAAAGCGGGTCGCCCGTACCTTTACCATCCCCCGGGAGGGAACGTTTCTTCGTCCACTAGTGCGAAGTTTCCGGGAGAACGTCCTAAAGATAAAATTTGAAGGCAAACAACAATTAGACACGATCAAGGACACGGTCACGGTGCAAGTGGACGAAATTGAAGCAAAAACGAACGCTAAGATCAAGGAAATCGAGACGGACGTGTTGCCGGAGGAGCTGGTAACTACGAAAAAAACATTAGCTCAAAAATTTAAGGACGTCAAAATTAAGCCAGAAATTACTTACGGGGTCTCTCTTTTAGCCCTTTCGGCTGTTAGCTACCGGTTTGGGCCGAGAATTTTGTTGCGAAACTTGCTCGTTGGTGGTATAGGATTGCAGGCATATTTGTACCCAGAAACTATCCAGAGGGCGTACAAGGGCATCCCTACTAAAGTTGTTTTGGAGAAAGATGACTGAGTACCAGGAAGCGGAGATGCCGCAATAGCGATTGTAAACAATCAAATCTCACAGTTTTACTT
Organism: Stramenopiles sp. TOSAG23-3; assembly: GCA_900128585.1. Classification (NCBI taxonomy): domain Eukaryota; species Stramenopiles sp. TOSAG23-3. Next base: position 2,591 of record LT642437.1, on the reverse strand, counting down.
TTCAATTTACAATCAAAATAGCGCTACGAATATGAATAAATACATTATCACCCAAAAATGGTCAGCCGATTGTCGCGCCCAAGCCTTTCTTTCGTCTTTGCCTGGACGCGGACAACCCTCCACCTGCTGCTGGGGTGCCCCGGCCGGACAATTTGGGCAGGAGTCGGTTCCGCCTCGGTACTGCACCTAGAGTGGCAGAAAGGCCGCCGCCTTTGCCAGAGTGTGGGCGTTGCCTTCGGCCACTGAATGCACCGATGTTTGAAGACGACGCAGATTTTGCCAGGCGTGACCTGTTGCCCCCTGGGGTACCAAAAACTTTCATCTTCCCACGCCATCTGTCAGATTGGTCAAGCTCCAAGTAAGTAATGAAATATTCGACTTTTTCGTGGTCTGTAGCGTACTCTTGCGGCACGGCATCCGCCAAGATAGCATAGCGTTCTATGCAGTTCAAAAATGTCGGCCATGTCGCACCCACTCCCGTTATACCACCAGAAGACAAAAGTTCTTCTGGATTCAGGTCGTCGTCCTTTGCTTCCGGGGACTCCTTTCCGCTGCTGGGCCTCGACTTAGTGCCTTTCCCGCTCCCAGGCCTCGATTTACTATTTTTCCCACTCCCCGGCCTCGTTTTATTGTGTTCCCCGACCGCCTTCTTCGCTGCTTCCTTCGCTGCCCTTCGGGAGTTTCTCATGCAGGTGACAAAAATTTCTGACGCATCTCGTCGAGAGACAAGGTCTGGAGAGACGCCAAAGTCCATCAGAAACTTCAACATTTCTCCCAAGTTGATGACCTCGCTCACCGACTGAATCTGCGAGAACAACGCGTCCCTTCCTCGGCCGGCACTCATCTGGCTGACTTTGTGAAGAGTCTTGACTTTTCGATAAAAGTCAAAAATTTGCCGCAAGGCCCGCTGCCTTCCTTTCGTATTCATACGCTCTTGTGCTTGCGCAGAAAGGGAAAATTCTGCGGAGAGATAGTTCAAATTGATGGGAAGGCCTGCCGCTTCTGTTGCCTTTGCAACCAGCTGCTTTCCACTTCCTGGCCGCGTCCTCAGCGATGCCTTCTCTTTGGCCGCGGCCTCCCACGGCCTCTGCACCTTTTTCCTCCAAATATCGGCGTCGTACAGATGCATGCGGTCCCGCATGAACCCGTTGATGATTTCCTTGCTCTCCACCCCATACTTCTGCTCATAGCCTGGGGTGCTTCGAATTACCACGATTGCGACCCGACCAAGGGTGTCTACAAACTCTGCAAAACTCAAGGCTTTTGGGATGATTAAACGCCCGGGATCTTTCTCTTCGCCCTCTTCCGCGACACTCTTGGCTTGTTTGCTGTCGATGTCTGCTCCAAGCATGTATTTTGTTTGGTATTGCAGCACAACGCTAGTGTTCCTGAGCTTCTTTGTGGCGTTGGCGGACATAGCAGCCATGTTCTCTATTGTGCCCGCTTCTAAATCTTTTGGAACAATCTCAAAATTCTTCAGCATCCTCACCAATGCGTGCACGTACAGTTGCGGGCCTTTGGTCTTCTTCCCCTCCACCCACAATTCCGAAAAATTTATGCCCTTTGACGTAAAGTTACCAGCAACGGGGGTAGAAACTTTCCCCTCAAGGTAAGAGTGAAACAGTTCGTGCATCGCTGGAACAAGCTCTTTCCCCTTCGGATCCAGCTTCATGGTGGTCATGCCCTCAAACCCAGACGTCAATGACATAATGTGGTGCTCTGGCATTCTATTGTCGGGTTTTTCAGGTTTCCCCGACACGGTAAACTCCGCGGACCTCAAGTTGGGTGCGGTCGCAGAACGTTTTAAAGTAGGCACACGCTTGAATTGCTTCGGTTTTGCACTGGCCTGGTTTTGTTCTAACGCTGCGACAGTCGACGAATGCTTCATTTGTTGGTTGCATATTTGCACCGACTTTGTGCTATGCACGCCCATGGGCTTTTGCTGGATTCGGGCGTGCGTCATTTGCAACAGGGAGCCTTCCTCCGCCGGGTTCCCCACGTCCAGGGTTTCTTGGTTGTCTTTTGCCAAGTCTTCCAAGTCTTCGTCAATCTCAACGTCGGACTCTTCCGCCTCGCTCTCGTAGTCTCCCCTCGCTATGTCAAGGGTCCATTTTGAAATATTTTCTCTTAGCAGTTGCAGTACACGCGTGGTCTCCCCGTACTCCTCTCCTTCCAACTCGTGGACGTGTTCGCAAGCATTCTCGTACACCGTTTTGGCTACGTGGCAGGCCATCCGAGTGGACCTCCGCATGGTGTAGTAAAACGTGCTGAAGTTATGCGCCACCAGGATTGTCAAGTGGTGGGCTGCTGGCAGTTTGTCTTGGGCCAATGACAGCGCAATTTTGTACGCTGATAGTGCGCAGTCAACCTCCACGGATCTGCTGGCGGGAAAAGCCCCCCGTTTCGTCCCTACCGAGTTCCCCTTTGCTTTCGAGTCTATTTTCTCCGGGGCAAACTCCGCGAGGTACCGGTGGTAGTCCGCTTTCATCTTGTAATACATAACGGTCCGTTCGTTGCTAAAAGCCTCCGCCCTTTTGTCCGCCGCGTCCATCTCTCTCCCGTCTCGCTGCAATAGCACTGGATTGTTCGCT
>LT642436.1:0-17961 GCA_900128585.1 Stramenopiles sp. TOSAG23-3 | reverse complement strand
TTTTTTTTTTTTTAGGATATTGAGAAGTAGTAGTATTAGTACCGTACCTGGTTACCGGTACGTTATTAATACCAAGTGACCAAGGGAGGAGAAGAAGGAAGTCAAATTATTATAATACGAATCGGACAGTCGGAAAAAGAAAAAAAAATATTTTGTTTTTCTTCTTATTTTTCCTGCTATTACCTGTTATTATTTTGAATTTGTGTTGTCCGAACATATTTTCCTATCTAATATATGCTTATTTACGTACTTGTAAAGTACTCTACACTAGAATTATTAGAAGAAAAACAAGTGTTTGATGTTGCTTTCCTTTATCTCTAAGAGATAATACAAGTACATGTTGCCTATATAATGGTTTTCACTCAAGTTTAAAAAAAAAAACAATTCTTTTTCTAATTGTTTCTACAGGTTCCTAGTCTATTTTAATAGAAACCAGTACGAGGATACCTCCTGGTACCTAGTATTATTGGAATATTATGTATGATTTGAAACGTTTCGATCGTACCGTACCATACTCATACTCACCGATATAATTTAAAAAAATACCACGAACCAATTTTTTATTTAGTCTAGTATGAAATAAATCGAAATAATAACGGAAAAAAGAAGAAAAAAATTAAAAAAAGAAGAAGAAAGAAAAGAATGATGAAAGAATCCAATATTATTATCCCTAGAAAGGAGGATTACGTAAACATTAAATTCATCATTTTTTATTATTGTGATGACGACGACACAGCATGATCATTTTTTATTATTGTGATTACACTTTGTACTTCTTCCAAATAATAATACTAGGGATATTTATTACATAGGCATATCATTGGGTAGATTTCCAAAATAATTTTAAAATGCGACATTTATCACTTGGATTACGTAGTCTATAATTATAGGGTTCTATTATACATTTTCGAGAACCAAGAACGAACCGAATTTTAAAAATACAGAATGAAAATTGCAGTAAGGGTCTTCTCGTCAACCAGAACCTTTTCTTCAGAGCAAAGGGAACAGCATGCCGCCCAGGGGCTCCCCGAGAACCGTGCCCTCCCCGAAGAGGACGTCGGGTTTGGCCCGCTTCGCCAAGTAGATCACACCGTACTTGTCCGGCGTCGGCTTGAACACTATAGCGACGTCCATCATGTCCGGCATATCCATACACGGGAGATGCAAATTCTGCTTCTCCACACCCTCGACGTTGCATGCGTCGAACCGGCCCCCTCCCACGGCGCCGTTCGCCCAGCTCGTGATAAACGCCATTGGGCAGCTGCCACAGCAGCCGGGAAGCTTCGGCGAGGGCATTTGCCTGGTGTACGGCAGACCAGCGTTCAGCGACATTCGAACGAAGGCGGGGTCGGCGTAGTTCTCAGGGTCCAGGAGAAGGCACCCCTCGTAGCACCCGGAGTTTGCTTCGGTGAGCGGGAGCCCGGGAATCTTGCCCCGAAAGTTGATTACCATCATGCACACGCGGGCCGCAGTCGCGCGGCAAAAGTGGGACGTCAGCACATCGTTCGTGGAGACGTATTCGACGCCCTTCGCTCCGATCTTCGCGGCCCCGGCCACGCTTTTCTCCTTTGCGGCAGCGACCTTGGCATCGTCCACCGTATAGCAACACCACTGGGCCTTTGGACCGCAACACATCCCGGTGAGCATGCCCTTCATCAGACCCCCGCCGGAGAGAAACTTGAAATCCTTCTTGCCAGTCCACTCAGGCTCTCGTGTTTCGTACTCTTCGACTCGCTTCGGGTTCATGGCCTCTACGGGATCAGTTCCGCATACCATGTTGAGAATGCGGTAGTAATCATGTCCATCCGCGGCGGCGTGAGACATCGAGAACACGATCACGAACTCACCCCCGGGCTGCTCGGGCTCGACCACGACGCACTTGGTAATGCAACCTGCGGACTTTAGCAGCTTGTTCCCCTGCACCACGGACATGCTCGCGTCCTTAGCGACAGCAGAAACGAGTGCGGGGTACGGCTGAGCACGGTTGACCGCGGCGTTCTTGCGGACTGGGACTAAAATCTCGTTCACGTCTGTGTCCGAGATGTCGGTGTTCTTGAAGACGAGGTCTTTATTTTTGTCAAAGCGCCCGCCGATCCAGGGGTTGGAACGGAGCACCTCCAGAAACTTAGTTTTGAGGGCGGCGTGGGTGGTCTTCGGATCGCCATGGCAAAAAGTCACGGTGCAGATGCCAGGGTGACCGAAGTAAGAGCCGCGCTCGCGCTTGTGGAGGCGCACGGTTGCCGTGCCACCGGCGTCGAACGTTACTTTGGACATCGGGAGGGCTACCACGTTACAGGCTTAGTTGAAAAACAATGGAAGACCAGGCAAACTTTTATTGAAAACTCTATGGGGCACGCAGGCAAATATCGACCGATTTTATTAAATAAAATGTTGTATGATCAATATTCTTTGCATCCGGCACATTATAACATTCTTCGCCATTCCCTCGAATTGTTTCAGAATCTATTCTCCTTCATTGTCATCTACGATATCAGATAAAAACAAGATTTATTACCAAGTATGAGATGGTGATGATGTTTTATTATTATTATTCAGACGACGCGAATATTAGACGACTAATATAATTATAATATATGATGATATCATGATGATCGATTGAAAAGTTTTTTTGTTTGTTCTTTTTTTTTTCTTCCTCCAAAAAATGTCGTCTTCTGTCGTCGTTCTTCGCCTTTTTTATTTTTTCTTCGTTTCTTTACGACTCTCTCCGACCGAAGAAAAATATATACACAGCATTGAATGAATCGAGGTTTATATTAGTTTACTTCAATTGCGTTCGTAGACCACCGCCTACTACTCTATTATTATTAAATTAAATTATTATTTTATTTACTTAGAACTGACTAGTCTATTATTATTATAATACTACAGCGTGTAGCGTGGAGGATCGTATTGTCATTTTTTTAATTTGTTTTTAATGTTTTATTATCTTACGTTCGTTCTTCTTTTTTTAAATGGATTATTAATTAGCTTTATTAACTAGAAAAAATTTAGAAGAAGAAGAAGAAGAGGCAACAATTATTTATTACACCGTATTTTTGAAGTTGATTGGGGAAATATTAATACATACGTAAATACATGTATAATATTATTATCAATGCATAGACTAATAATTTTAGTTTTAAATTGTCGACTTCTTATTTCGATCAGAATTCAGAATTGAGCATTCTCTATCACCATTGTTTAAAATAACAAAGCGAAAACAGAAGAGCAGTAAAACTTTTGTTCAAACATTTCAAACCGCACTACGCTGCGCTGTAGATATGTCGGACGAAGATGAAGAGACGTGTTATTTTATGAACAAGCTGACGTGTGAATCTTGTGAGGGGACTACGTTTATGAGGGAAGATGGCGAAGAGGATAATGATGGCTTTGAAGGCGTCGAAAAACTCCGTAGTATATACTCGTGCACGTCTGCAGCGATGTGCGCGGACTGTGGAGAAGTTATTGAGCCGGAGGATTTTCCTTGGGTTCGAATGTACGAAAACTACTGCTGTGGTCTTGTTTTAGCCTCAGAAAAATTATCAGACAAACTAAAGAAATGCAAGGTCGACGTTGGAGAAGGGGAGGAAAAGGCCATTACGGTCGTAACAAATGATTCAAAAGTGCGCGAGGGCGACCGGTTGATTGTCGCCCGCATCGGCGCGCGTGTACCCGCCTCCAGCACAGAAGAAGAAGGAACGATTGTGGTGAAGAAAACTAGTGTCGCGGGAACCTCTTCCGAAGGTATGTTGTGCGACGCCCCAATGTTGCAATGGGGAAATGGCTCAAAGGGTGTCGCATATCGTGTCCCGGATTCAATTGATTTAGGATCATGCCCACCAAGAATTGCGCCGGACAATTAGGTGCACAACTCTGTTAGAAGTATATAAACATACGTAAGTTTAAACTTTTTACGAGGTAGAAGTTTAAAATCGTAACGTAGTGTAGATGGGTAAAATCTGAAGATTAACAAAAAAGCTTTATCATAGCATTTAATATTTGGGGCACCTCCTCCAAATGCTTCATTCCTAAAAGTGCGAATCAAGAATTAAAATAAATTCTGCCCGCGGTGTCATACGCAGAGTCTCTCAAGATCTTTTGCTTTGAATTTTGTACAAAGTTGCTGTATCGATGCGTCGAAGACTCGACAACAACCCCCAATCATGCTTACCCCCTCTGCTGCCCACTCACTCGTATAGTCTACAAAATCTGCCCCGTCCGTTTCCGGGTCCGGCGACCACGAAGCATCCTCGCTATTCCATACCTCTCCAGAATTGGCATAAACTATTATTCTTTTGTGACCATGGATACCGGTGCTTTTGATTTCTTTCACCAACGAAGTCACAAATTTGGGGTGTACACAATTTACTCCGACTGCGACACAGCGGTCCAACTTCGAAAACAGAAGTACTGCCTCGGCAACTTTTGAACCATCCGACAAATGAAACCCGTCCTTGCAGCAAAATGTTACCCAAAAATTCGTTTTAAGAAGTTGACACAAACTTTGCAACACTTCAGCTTCAATAAAACTTGGAATAGTTTCTATGGCAATGACGTCAGCGCCCGTAGAATCCAATGTGTTGCACAAGCGCTCGCGATGAAAAGCTTCCAGAACGTCTCTCACGCGTGACCCTAGCTTGCTATAGTCGCCGGTGTACTCTGACCCATCGTGAAGCACCGCACCATAAGGGCCACAGGAGGCCGCCACAGCAACAATGGGCACGGTCGTTTGCCCAGTGCGTTCCGCAATGTACTCGTCTCTTGCTTGCTGAGCAAGTTTTACAGACTTCAAAAGTAGTGCCGTTCCCTCGTCTCTGGAACACTTTAAAACGTCCATAAAACCTTTCGTGCTTCCCTGGTAGCTTGCTGAAATTATTATTTGAGCGCCTGCGATTAAAAATAGTTTATGGGCCTCAACAATTGCATCGGGCTTGCTATGCAGCAAAGCAGCCGACCAAAGATCTGTATCTAGGATAAACCCCATATGCTCAAGTTGTGTAGCCAATCCCCCATCCAGAACAATCATCTCTGGAAACGTTTGAAGCAATGCCCCAATTTTGGACATGTCGCCCAACAACACTGGGTAAAAAAGAAGCACAAAGCTGCTATAATAAAGTGGGGCGTCCGACAAGTACCAATCACGTTTACATTTGTGAGTAAAAGTGACCCTAACTGACCACAGTCTGTGCTGAACAAAACTCTCGGAGGGATTTTTCTAGGAAGGCATGCATACGGTGGACAAGAACACCAAAATTTTCTCAACACAATCTCAATCTCGTCGTCGTCTACTAATACCGGTACTACTAGTATGATCTGTACCAAGGGAACGGTAATTCAAAATCATTAAAAAATAATATGAGATGAGAAGACTCTCATCATCATGATGGTATTATTAAATTATAATTTCTTTTTTTTTTTTCAAAAGAAGTTCCGTTCATTCATAGTAATAATATTACTTATAAATACTAATACGAGAAGTTATACTTATGTTCCTCTATCTAACAAAATAATGTATTTTGTACCAATTTGGTATTTATTATTTTATTATACAATTATTTATTATTATAACAGTAGAAGTAAGAAGAAGACGCGTCGTTAAAAATATAATAAAAAATTAAAAAAATATGATGAGAGAGATGAGTATTAAATTATATAATAATAGTAAGAAGTAAAAGTATAAAATAATTAATTAATTAATAATAATAACAACATATAATAAAAATAAGAAAGAAAATTTAGTTATAAATTAATTTAAAATATATATATGCATATATGCATATTTTATATCAAAAACGTTACCGACGAACGCCAGTAAGCGACAATCGATTTTTGTTTTGTTGAAATGCTTCAGCCCTTCCTTGGAAATGTGCATAATTGTGAAACCAGAACAGGCAAAAATTTGTAAGAAGGATCGAACGATACGAATGGTCGAACCATCAACGTCTCCCCACTATTTCATAACGTCTGAAAGGGAATTGTTAAAAGCAGTTGAATCTGGAAACGACCATGCCATCAAATCCTTGCTCAAGAGGACGAATATGTCCAGCAAACTGTTGAATTATGACACTGACTCGGAGCCATTATTAAAAGAACAGCAGAGTGGAACAACAGAAAGAACGTCCTTGAATGGTAATGAACCCGCGCAATCTCCAGAAAAAAAATCGAAAAGTTGCTTTCGTTGCTTTTTCACGTTTCTGATTATGCTGTACATTGCATTGGTCGGACGTCGAGTGGTTGATTTCCACATACCCTCATTGGGCCACGTCGTTTTTAAACGGAATGAAGGCGCATTTTTATGAAAAGAACAAGATAAAAGGGTGGGGAGGATTGAAGCACAAACTGAGGGGCAAGCTCATCCGAAAAAAGATGAAGGCCAGTTTCATGAACACTGAGCTCTTGGAGGAGGAAAAGGATGCCGCAAATACCCCGACCAGTACACCAAGCAAAAACAAATACGCTGTCCAATTAAAGCCTCTTGGGGAATCATAACCCACCAGCAATGAAGAAGACCCCTCGTCGTCGGAATCTGTCATCAAATGTGCAAAATCTGATCGTTAAGAAAAGAGTTAATAGGTGTGTTGTGCCTGTGCAGTACGAAATCTCGTAACACAATACATGCCGTATTCAATATCATCATTTTACTTTGCTCACCACCTCCTTATTTCATTTTTTTAGTCGTCATTGGGTGTAATATAATAATAGCAATAATAATACAATAATAGAGAGAAGAGGGGGGGGGGTATTAAAATTAATTTTTCCATAGTATTACTATTACCGTACGGAATAATTCGAGTGAAGAAAAGGTACAGGTACCGGTTCCCAGGTATTAATACGGTACAGGTATACTACAACAGAATGATGAAGAGACGAATGAATTTTTGTGAAATAATAATATAAATATAATAGGAACGAACGACGGCGGACGGTCTCAAATTAAATACCAAGTTTTGTTTAATAATGAGACCTTATTACTTGAGATGCACTAATAACAATTTATGCGTCACGATAGCACATTCTCAATGTAGTATCAGACCAAACAGTGAACTATTTTAAGAGAGGGTAAGGGCCATTGTGAAACGAGACAGCTTTGACTGTGATCTGAAAACAATTTGCCACTTAGAAACACAAACCAATGGCAGGGACAGGCCCGCCGCCCACGTCGAAGTCGTCCCTAGCAGCCTCGACTGACTCGTTCGGTGAGTGCTTGAAACTGTTGAAGGGGCCGTCGGATGAACACCGATTCGTCGGTCTCCTTTTCTTAGCCAAGACTCTACAAAATAGAGCCCCTAGTCAGGACTCAAACGTTGCCGCCGGCAGTGGCACGGAAGCGAACAGCACAGATGGAGGTTGCTTTGGGATAAAGGACGCGCGGAAACTGATTTTTGAGGCATTAGGGGGGGACTTTCTGCGCCGCCTGTTTGTTGCAACGCCTCCTGGGGGCAACGAAAAAGCCACCGCTTCCCAAACATATAGAGACCTCGCACTTGTCATTTTATCGTACCTTTTTGAAGACCAAGAAGTAGCAAAAACGTTTTTGGACATAAACGACCAGCTACTTTCCCACTTTTGCTCCGTAAATGCCCGAAATAGAGAAGAGACGGCGCAGTGCTTAGTGGCACTTTGCCGTGCAAACCCCACAATTGTGACCAAGGCTCTCGCCTCGTCTCTTAATGGATCTGTGCGCACTACTCAAGCTCTTGCGGCAGAATTAAAGTCCAGCGCGAGCTCTCATACGTCGAAGGTGTGCGCAATGTATCTTTTAACTCAACTGTGCAGGAGCGATTCGAAAGGTGATTTGCAACAGCCCGATGCCAAGGCTTGTGTTGAAGCGCTGTCTATCGCATTTGCGACCATAACGGAAAGTTCCCTGGTGTTTGATGCAATGGCTGCGCTTGCGCTCTTTTTCGAAAATGGGAGCAATGCATTGGAGGCCACGTCTCCAGGAAAGTCGGGCTGGGAAGATTTTATTCACGAAGGTCTATTCCGTATGATGCGCAACAAGATACCAATGAAGCACCGGCCGAACCTGTTTCGTTTGCTCAATTACATGGTTTCATCGCAGCAATCCAGCTGGTGCATTAGCCGCGGGCTGGCTCGTGCCAATCGAAAACCAAGCGATTTCTGTGTTCTTATGGCCAAATTGGTAATGATTGAGTCCAGGGTTAATTCAGACGACATTGCTCGGGTTGTAGTCGATGATGGCAGTAAAGATAAGGCGGCAGCTAGGAAATCGTTGGACACCATGGCTTCGTGTTACGGTATAGTGGAACATTCCGTTGTGCACCTGTTGGCCACAGAGGAAGATTCCAGCAACAAAGAGGCGAGCATGATGTGGAAAGATTTACCAGCAGATAAGTTGTTGATGCTTCGTGACTCCTTTGTTGACGTGGTGAATGCTAGTTTAGATATTGTTGACTACGCTGGAAAGGCGTTGAAGGCGAACGGGTGCTCTTTTGATGGGCCGAATCTAGGGCTTGTAGAGGCGTTGTCCGTGTGCTTTCGATTGATCAGTACCTGGATGAGCGTTGACGCAGGGTCTATTTTAGATCACGTCTTAAACATAATAGGGTCGCTTGAGACGATCGTTGTTCACTGCGAAGTCAAGGGGCCCTCGAGAAACATTTTAGAGTACTGTTTGCCCACCGTTGCGATTGTTATTGACGATTTTGGAGCTCGGGAAGACTTTGATAAAACGGTTCTTGTACCTAAACTAAGGGAGTTTGAGGCAATGATTGCGAGAAGCTACGAGAACGCTGGCCATCGTGCAGAAGGGTTGAGCGACCAGTCTCTTAGAGAAATGGGCAGTATGTTGAAGCACGTTTTGCAGGTGTTGGAGTACTGAGAATAAAAGCGAAAGGGTAACCCGCCCGAAGGAGAATTAGGAAAGTGAAGGTACACTATGTAATTAATTTACTGGCATTAAAATGGATTTTCAGAGAGGATGCCTTTTACGAACAATATTTACACTCCTCAACAACCATGCTCTTTTCTGGACTTCGTACGAAGACTTGGACGTGATAAATTTCTCTGTTTATTTTTGGATTTTCGTACCATACGAACTCCGGCACCTCGACTTCATCCGTAAGGCTTGCTGTCACATTGTATATACGCTTTAATTCCTGGTCTATATCCGCTGTTATTTGAGAATCACTGGGCGTTTGCAATTCCCCAAACCCATCAGTGTACCACAAAACATAGTGCGAGGTTCCTTCTGGCAATTTGTAAGGGAACAAATTTGGCGACAAAGTTTTTGATTGCTGCCCCGGTTCAACGATCGACTTGAGTTTCCCATTTTCATTCAAGGTCATTTGAAACTGAAAAATACTATCATGAATATAATCTTTAAAGGACTCATAAAATGTATTTACCTGCTCCAGTAAATGTTGCTTTTGTACAATAATCTTTTCACCCGGGCGAATGTTTGCGGAGGATGGGGTCCAGCAATGCACGGCTGCGAGTTGATCCAGGGCACGTAGGTCACTTTTGATCTTTCCTCGAAGGGGGGTAGACATGGTGATTATTTCACGATTGGCCGATTACAAATACGCTGTCTTTGGGAAGAGAAAGAATGAAAATAGAATTTAACCATGCAATCTTGATTTCACTAAATCATTTTTCATTTCGAATTATATTTATTTTCTCGTTCAGTTCTTGTACAGTTTGTTTATTTGTCCCCCCCCCCCTTCTTTTTTGTTTTATTACTTCTTCTGTCTTGTCCCTGTTCCCTGTGGTGTTGCCATATACCGTACCTGGTATAAACCTGTACAGGTGGTGGTCCTTCGGAGAAAAAATTTTCCGTCGATGATTTATATTTTTGTATATAATAACAATGGCGCATGGCGTACGATGAGAATATTATATGCTGTGTTGATATTATAAATCGTTGGTTCACATCATAATTTGTTAAATTTACCTTAATTTAATTACAGAAGAAACGAAGAATAGAAGAAGAAGAAATACGAACTGTACGAGGACGACTGCTTTGATTTTATAATGTTTACATCCAGAAAAGCAAGCTCATTTCAAGTACGAGTAGACGATTAGCCAACCAGAGGGCCGGGGAAATTGTATTATCTAAATAATAGACTAGATAGGAGGTGTATTATACCAGTATTAATGCCATTACATTATAAATAATAAAATAATAACGACGGGGATGAAAACAGCGTGAATACCTACGGTACCGGTAATAATACCGCAGCAGAAGTTGTTGTTATAAATATTGAGAAGAAGGAATCTAGTAATAAAATACAATGTATATTTATATATTAGGCTTATAATATTATCATGATGTACGATGTAGACTAAAAAAACATCATCCATCCTCCAGGCATTTATCTTAACGGCAACGGTGTTATTGTTGTCAGTCTATACACCACGGTGGAATATAAATTGCTGCTGCAGTTTTTACAAAAGTGTACTTTAGAAAATGTTCAGAACTTTGTAAGACCAGGAAGTATATTTCTCTTCATTGCGCCTCTCTTGGCTACAGAGAAACCGAAAGCTAACAGATCACAGGGACGTGTTTTTGAAAGAAGGTGCACTGACGAGTACGCCGTTCATTCCCTCGTTAGGGAAATATAATTTTATTAGTACACAGCCGCGAGCTTGTACAGGTTTCATTGTTGTTGGTATAGTTACTGATCCAGCCCGGTAATCATGGCGGAGGAGGAAGAAGCAATGGACACGTCATCCCTAATGCTTATTATAGTATATGGGTTGGCGTTCGTGACTCCTTACTTTAGAAAAATTTACGTTGAGTTTTTCACAGCAGAGGGGGCAGCGCTGAGAAAAAAACAAATGGCGGAAAAAAAAGCTAGGAAAGAGAGCAAAAAGCTGAGAAAAGAGAGTAAAAAGCTTTCAGTAGAGTTAGGAAATGGGAAATGACCGCCAGAGCCTCCAGCCTGGTATCCTTTGCCCAAAGAAAACCCCGTTGTTATGGCTAATTTACAAACCGTTATTTTAGAATGCTGGTCTATTGAGCGGACATTTTGACGACAGCCGGGATGCAATTCAACGTGTTTAGCAGGACAAGGAAGGCCGAGTTCTGGTATACTATAGAAATGGGGAAGGTAGGAATCCCCAGTTCGTTTTCTTAAAGGTTTGTGAATTAATGCAGGAAATTTATTGCTAGCGTCTGCCAAAAGCTTTCGTTAATTGTAAGAGGTAAACGAAGTCGTCTACAACTACTTCGGATAAAATTATAACTACTGGTGCCCATACTGATTTCAATTCGTTAGTGGTATACGAGGCGTAGTGATATTATTAAAATTCCTCACTGTGTGACTGTAAAATAAAAGGTTGTGAGAATATTATATACATCGATCTTCCTTCTTCTTATTTTTATAGAGACAGACAGACTACCTGGTATTAATATTATTATACTACCAAGTATAAATTATTATTTATTTAATAATTAGTCATTTCTCACTCAACCACACCTTGGTAAAATGTCTAACAAAATACAAACTTAAATAAAAAGGGAAGAGAAAGATGAACAACGGATTCTTTTCATTGAATATACATGTACCTATACTACCCAAAGAGTTTAGTAAAAACAACCTGAACAGAATGAAAAAATATCTTGCTGTTTTATGCGTTGCTTTGCACGGGGCTCTAGTGGCGTCTGATACCCCCGTGGTCGAAGACTCCTTCTGTGCCGACGTGGTCGAGACCCTAAAAGTAAACGGGTCAGTGCATTCTTCCCGCGCGTACAACCTGTGCTTGGATACACCAACATTGAGCTGGAGAAGGGATGATTCGTTGCCAGAAGGTTTCACAGGTTCAAGCATCTTCAACTCGACAGAAAATCTTGTGTACAAAGTTCTTTTTGACAGCAAGAATGATCCGATTAATTGTACTACTATTACACCAAAATCTCCAACCGTCAAGGCAGATCCACCCTTCGTGTTTGTCCAACTTGATGCCCAAGCTACTAAAAACGGCACAATTAAAATTGGCGGCAAGGAAAGCACGGACTATCAACATCTTCGCCCAGCGAAACAGGAGGGCCCCTTCAAATTTCCTGCAGAAAACATGAACTGGTACCTTTCCCAGTCTGCGGTGGAAAAGAAATTTGACGTTTTTGGGACAGCTTGCTTTGAGACCGTCCCACGTGAAGGAAACACGGAAGGATCTCGAAACTTCCAGAAAAATTATAAAAGGAATCCAGCGCCTTCCAAGTTTTCTGTGCCCAAAGGTGTCAAGTGCGTGCCTTCGTCAGAGCCATTCGAATCTTTCGCGCAGCATTTCGACATTAGCCCATTGTTGCGATGACGAAACCCGAAAAACAAGCGTGGCAAAATATTGCATCGGGGGAAAGCCCATATCTTCTAGTATGATATGATAGGGAAAAGTTTTAAACAAAGTATTTTCTCTCAGGAAAGTCTCACCACCGAGGGGGAGACAAAATGAATGGAACGAACTGCATAGAAAGATCTAAAAGAACTCCGTCAATCCTTTAAAAAGTAAAAAACTAGTGTTCATTAATTTCCCTTGTTAATTATGAAATTTGACTCGGCCCATATTTTTTACAAACGTCTTGAGCCCAAATTTTTCAAACTTTAAATCTTGGCGTCAAAATCTTCATTATCTAACACGTCTTTGTACTTACTGCCCAGGTGCGTTTGCTCCAAGCCCCCCAAGTCAACGTCATCCAACATGTCGACAATTTCAGTGCTTCCAACCACCTCCGAATAACGATCGTTTGCTCGCAAAACCTGGACTTTTCTGAAGTAAAATGCGACGACCCCCATCACACAAACAACCAGAGCGCTTAAGAGCACGCGAAGCCCGATCAATTTTCCGTGCCAAAAAATGGCACCAATAATAATGTTCAGCATTCCTGCCCACCAAATCCATGGGCCTATTTTCCCATGCCATTTCAGCCTCGCCCCCACACAAAAATATTTAGACAGCCCGACAAGTACTTGAAGCACTACTAACAGGCACACCAGGTAGCCAATGTACATATGGTACCTAACTATTACCGGGTGGTCGTCATCTGGCCAGTTCTCATGGCCCATCAGTTGGTGGGATCGCCATATGCTTATAAAACCAAGAAGAACGCACACAAAACCTAAGCCCTGAAACCTCATGTGCGTTCTTCTTGAGGACGCCTTGTTCTCTCTCGCCGCGACTCCGCGATAATACGTCAATATCCCCTCCGTCATGAAAAATAAAAACCCCAACGTCATGAACACGGGATGCCATGTGAACCATTCGCCCGCACCAACATCATGCAAAAACATGACGAGCGCTACCAAGCAACCGGACAGTTCCACAAACCGCACACATGTTTTCGCCGTAAAGTAATTGCACAAGAACGACATCACGTCTCTCTCTCTCTCTACCCTTTTTTGTTTCTTCAAATATTTTTGATGAGCTGTTGCACCTGGTGCTTTTTCTATTCCTATCCTATCGACTGAAGAAAATTCGCACTGCAATCATTCACACGAGGATAGTTACCACCATTGATACAATTATGATGCAATGACTTATTTGTTATGATCAAATGTATTATTATTAAAGTTCGTTTAATTATTAATACTACAACAGTGTGTCCGGTAGTATGTATTATGCTCTCATAAAATCGTTATTAAAATAAAAATAATAATTTATATTCCGACGATCTACCTACAAAGAAAATTAGAAAATGTTGTGTTTGTTTGCATTGTTGTTATTTGCCTGTGCACAAAACAAATAATTATGAGTGACACAATGGGTGGTTGGAATAATATTAATACTATTATTATATACACTATATATATATACACAGCATTAGCATAAGGTTTTCATCTTTATATAGTTTTCACATTATTCATCATCAATAATCATCATCTCAATTTATTATTAATAGTCTAATATTTTAAAAAAACAATGAAAATTCATTATTATTACACTGTATAATACAGTATTACATTATTTTATTATTTTTTTATTATTATTATAAATTTTTTAGAAAGAAGAAGAAAGAAAAGAAGAAATGAATTTTTAGAAAACAACACAACAACAGACAACAGAAAGAAAAAAAAAGAAGAAAAAAAAGATATTTTATTATAAATAACTATTAATACTACAATAATAAAACAAACAAAAAACAAAAAGGAAAAAATATCCTACATTACTGGTGCTACTGCAAGGAGAGAAGAAAAGAAGAGATGACCTCCATCCAATGGAATACAATAATATCAATTATCAAGGTTGGACCATTCATTGAATGAAAGCGATTTTAAAGGTATCCACTGCAAAATAATGATCTAATACATCCCGTAGAAAGTCAGAGAAGGTATTCGAAATCTGTGAATCTTCCGTTTGCCTATTTTTCCGTATTTAAGCAATGGCAGCAGAGAAGTATGAAAATTTAGAAAAGGCGGAGGGGGAGGGCAGTGCGGTGGTGGTCCCAACAAAGCCAAAACCAAAGTACAACTACCACAATTCCAATATGGACATGCCATGCAGTTCCGTCTGCGGCACGTATTTGGGGTTGTTTTACATGTTTATGAGTGCAGTGTGCTTTTCGACCATGAGCATGCTGGTGGCTTTGCTTGCGCGTTCCAAAGGCGGTGACCATTTTCCGTTCTCCCAGCTCGTGCTGATCAGAGGCATTTTGTGTGTTATTTGTGCGTACTTGTACGTCAAGCGAAAAGGGTCTGACCTATTCCCGACCGATAGAAACACCCGCCTGCTGCTTTTTTCACGAAGCACCGTGGGTGTCACTGGAATGCTTTGCAACTGGATGATTGTCTCAGAGATTCCGCTTAGTGATGCCACGGTCATCGTGTTTACCGCGCCTTTCTGGACGTCCGCCCTGGCGTTTTGCTTACTTCGCGAGCACTTTGGCAGAATCGACGCCCTGGCGCTCTTTTGCGGCATGGTAGGGTTGATTTTAGTGTCGCGACCATCATTTTTGGGGTTTGAGCAAAAGGAAGGTAACAAAAGAGAAACTACTGATGGGATCCCGCGAGGCCTTGTGGTTATGATTGGAATATTTGGTGCCATTGCCAGCGCCGGAACAAACTTGCTCGTGCGAAAATTGAAGCACATTGACGCCATGGTCACTGTCTTCTGGTTGATGGTGGCTGCCATCATTGGCTCCTCGATCCTTGCACTGTTCATGCCCGAACGGCAAGTGTTTTTGTGGCCGGAATCAGCAGGGGATGTATTTACACTTCTTGCGATGGGATTGCTGGGGTATTTCGGGCAAATGTTTAAAACCATAGGGTTGAAGATCGAAAATGCAGGGCCAGGAAGTATGATGCGACTTGTCGATTTGGTCTTTGCGCCGTTTTGGCAGCTCTTCTTGTTCCATGAAGCAATTAATCCGTTTACTGTCTTTGGAATTCTGATCATTTTCTTTGCAGGATTTCTTGTGGGGTACAAAAAGTATTTAAAGAATAAAAAATATGGGATTACCGACGGGAAACCCGTGCAGAACACTGTCCTCGAAGCCCATGATGTTGCGCCAGTTGAGGTGTCTTTGGCGGTCATGAACAAAGCGGAAGAAGAAGGGGGAAACGAAGGTGGTAGCGCAAAGGACGCCTTGTGAGGTTCGCTCCGCGGATGAACAAATTATAAAATAAAATTATATTATTAAAAATTATTCATCTTACTTCTTCTACTACCAAGGTATTATTATTCCGTACCGGTACGGTGGATTTTATCGGTACCGGTACCAGGTACGGTACCTGTACCTGGTACCAGGTACACATCATCGCATACTAGTCTATTAATAGTCAACAACGACAAAAAAAGAAGTGTGTCGACGAAGACATCATACCTGTGTCACAGTCATACAGTCAAACCGAACATGATGTCATACGTGATTATTTTAATTTTGATGAACAGTTCAGAGCAATTTCTTTTTACGACCAAACGATTTACACAGTGAAAAATAAGCTGTATATATACTCGTATATTGGATTGTGTCCATGATGGCAGCCGTTGCGAGTGAAGGTATGCACCAAGAAGCCGCCCACCCAGACGAAGAATATGTCTCGACGTTACCTTGGATACTAGCATGCCAACAAGATTCGTATCTTTTCGATTTTGATACAACTGTGGTAAAGTGTATGCCTTTAAGCGAATGGGCAAAATTGTATTCAATCGGTAAACCTGAGGGAGACGACGAAGGAGCAAAAAAGAAGAAGAAGAAGAAAAAGAAGAAAGTCCAGGCCGAAGAAGAAAGCGCGAAGACTGGAGACGTGGAAGCAGCCAAATTTGGGGTTGTTCTGTCCAACACGGTATTTTTTCCTACGGGTGGTGGACAACCCCACGACACAGGTCACCTTTCTTATATCGATAACGAGGGGTCTGCGCAAAAAGTCCCGGTAGTAAATGTGCAACGCATCGGCCCCGGGGGTAAAATTGTACTGCATTATACAACCTTGCCAGTACCGTGTGACCCAGTGCCAGTGACTTGTGAGGTGAACCAAAACCGAAGAAAAGACCACATGAGCCAGCACACTGGCCAACATTTAATTACTGCCATAGCATTGAAAGAATATTCGTGGAAAACGCTTTCGTGGAATCTTACAGCGTTTCCGAAGCCATGTTACCTGGACCTTGCCGCTAACAAAATCAACAGCGAACAGCTCGGTGGGTTGGAGCAAGCTATTAATGAGCAAATTCTGGAATCCCATAGCGTTACGCCCTCCATAATGGAACGGGAAGACTTCGCAGATGGGGGTGTAAGACACCATGCGAAAGGCATTAATGCAAGCAATGAAATGCCTATGCGTGTTGTAACGATTGACGGCGTAGACAAAAATGCGTGCTGCGGGACACACATGCAATCCACGGGGCACTTACAAGCCATAAAACTACTGTACACAGAAAAAGGAAAAGAGCAAAACAGTACAAGGGTTTGGTTTGTCGCCGGGTCTCGCGTGCTTCAAAGATTAGGGGAGCTGAACGAAACCTCTAGAAAACTTACATCTGTGCTAACGTGTCCAAGCCAGCAGCATGCATCTCGTGTTGAAGAAATTCTTGGTGGGGTAAAGGAGTCTGGGAGAACGGAGAAAAACTTGTTGCGAACTATAGCGTCTCTGAATGCAAACGTTACCCATCATCCAGAGCTAGTAGATGGAATTGTATATTTTCACTTGGAGGAAGGAACGCCAGATTTCATGAAATCCTTCCTGAGGGCTGCAAAAGAAGCGGTGAAAGAGTACACGTCAAAAACTTTTGACTGTTTGCCAGAAGACGGCTTTGTGTACTTGGTTTCCATCGGAAGCAATCAAAAGCCGGGAGCGTTCATGCTTGAGGGAGCCGCAGGCATTGTACCTCTAGTCGGCAAAGCCTTGGCTGCCGCTCTCGGGAACGCTCGTGGAGGAGGAAAGGGCGGAAGGTTCCAAGCAAAAATTGAGCCCGGCGTATTACGTGAGAAAACTGTACTGGACATGCACACATTAGCTCGGCGCGTTGTCATCGAAGCACGGGAGAGCAATGCGGTTTGAAGCACCAGTAAGGACATTTTGTGTGTATCAAAAGCGATGAATTTATGTTAACAGGGAGTTTACTAAATTAATAGTAATTTTACTTAACCTTTAATGGACAAACGGAGCAGATTCACTTTCGCGGTATACGAAGACAGATAAATTAAAAACAAGAAAATTGGCTGTTATTTGTTATTTAAGTAATTAAATTTAGCTTCGTCGTACCCTAATCCTAACTTGATTCTGTAATTTCGTCTCATTGATAGACAGATAAATTAAAATCAAGAAAATTGGCTGTTATTTAAGTAGTAATTAAAATTAATTTACTGCGACGACCAGATAAATTTTAAAACAAGAAAATTGGCTGTTATTTAAGTTTACTTAAATAACCAGCCAATTTTTTACAATTGAAATTAATATTATTGCGAACTGAACTCTAGATTTAGACATTCGAGGTTTACATTCCTTCATGTACTGCGAACTTATCTTCGCTCTTTTTGGTCCCCTTGTCACTTAGTGTTGACTA
>LT642435.1:0-18007 GCA_900128585.1 Stramenopiles sp. TOSAG23-3 | reverse complement strand
AAGAGTCGATCCTTGAGTTTTTTGTATGTTTAATAATACATATCAAATCTGGTAACCCAGTATTTTCAAAGAATAATATCCATTTTCAACATGTAAATAATGTATCTAAAAGATTGGATACTTCATATGTACTATAATGGCTATAATCGCTAACGAAATAATCGTCTAATTTAGTTAAAAAAATACTTAATGCTCTTCCTATGCTAATAGGTCCCTCGTTTTAGAAAAATAAAAACACGACCGATGTTTTTTTTAATAAGTTAATTGCTATCGTAGACAGCTGTTATAAAGTGTTCAGTGTCCGTGGCGCGAAAACAAATCCAAAATAACACAAAGAATTATATAATAATAAAAGATGAACACACCTCGTAGGACACCTAAATACTTAATTGATCTAGGGTGCAATAGCATTCAGCTGTCTGTTTTACTGTCTGTTAATTTTGAGGTCGAAATAATTTACCACCACGTATACCACGTATACTCTAAGTATAGTTCATTCTATATAAATTAACAGACAGTTCAGCTGTCTGTTATGCCTAGGAGAGGGATATCTTCTTCCCCATATTGTGATTATTATTATAATATTTTTTTTATTATTATTATTATATTCACAATTCAACAATTCAAGAAAAGAAAAATAATGAAAACAAGATTAAGAGAAATCTTTTTCAAATTGAAAGCGTTGTGTAAGCGTAACGATTTCCTATTTTAAACTATTTTCCTATTCAAAACCACGCACGAGGAAAACGAACCATATTGAACCATTAGTTGCTTCACAAATGCCAAATTCAGACACCAAAACACGCCGTTCGGCGTTGGGCGAGATCCCACCAAATACTGCCGCTGCGACATCATCCGGTGGTTCGAGCAGAAAACGTAAGGCGGAAACGCCCGCTTCAGAAACACCGCTCACAAGGCACAAACACGTTCTTGCAGGGTGCGACTGCATTGACTCGCTGCTGCCGAACGAAGGCATCGATGGGAAAACTCTTGAAATTTTCGGAAAGGCGGCGACCGGGAAGACACAGCTTTGCTTCAACTTTGCGACAGAGACCGCGTCCAAACGAAACTCTACAGTCGTCTGGATCGACGTCAGCGGTTCGTTTCGAGCGACGAGAATTACAGATATCGCGCGATCGAAGGGTTACAACGAAAACTTGTGTACGGACCAAGTAAGAGTTGCCCCGGTACGGAGCAAGACGTTGGAAGAAGTCCAGAGATTGTTGAATCGTGCCCGCCAGTTTTCGAACGTGAAGCTCTTGCTGATCGATAGCTTAGGATGCGCCTTCAAGACCACCCGGTCGAACATCAAGGACGGGAAATTTTCGGCACGAAAAGAAGGCGAAGATGGGCCCGGCAAAAACGGTGGGAATGGTGCAAAACCGACGGGGGCGTCGGCAAAGCTGTTGCTTTCGAACGTTTTGAATGATGTAAAAGCGTTCCAAGAGATGAAGAAGTGCACGGTCATTCTCGTCAACGACGTTGTAGCGGACATGGGCGCAAAGAAAAAGCAGCAAGGGGGTAGAAAATACGATGGCGAAGGGTCCAGCGCTGGGGGCAACAGCTTTGTCAGTAGTGCACGAAAGAATGCAGTCAAACCAGTCGTCAAGTTAGGTTCAAAATCGGACCAGTTCTACCGCTTGAAACTATCCCGGGGCGAAGTTCACAAGAAAAGAAAGGCGACGTTTGTAAATACATCCGGCGAAGTAGAGAATGAAAACCTATTCGAAATAACGAAAGATGGGTTTGAGGATCAGTGAGGGGGGTTGGGGGGCGGGGCCTCTCGTATCTATACGTAAAGGGGGACCAAGAATTTGCATAAGCTAACGCAGCACACGCGTACGTCGCTCGTTTTGAATTTATCTTGTAACAATTAAATTGTTTTTTTAGGGTTAATTTTATTACACGCACGCTTTCCACACCACACCCACACATTTTTGGGACCGAGTCCATCGTGTTTCGTCCTCACGCCAGACTGTTCTTGTAAAAATGGTTATAGTCAAGCCTCAAAAGGACGTCCGTGATGTGCTGCACTGAATCGTGCGCTCGCTTGATCTGGGTCGCAAGAAGGATGTGCAAGAATTCATTAGTTTTCTTGAACCTTAGCTGCAGATCATCTAGGTGTATGAGGGACTGCGTCAACCCACGGTTTTCCTCGATGGGCATCGCAGAATAGGGCACGTGCTCTTGCCGGCGCACCTGGTCCCCTTCCCACTCCACGCGCTGGCTCCCCAGACGGATCCAGCGCTTGATGGCCCCCACGCATTGCAACGAGATGTTCAATATTTTTCGGATTTGAATGGCGACGACCTTTGCCTTCGGGTTCAGCAAGCACTGCTCGTGCAAACGGCGGAGGTAGCTCAGGTGCACCTCCCGCAAGTCGTCGACGCTCGCGGCCTCCATCATCGCCTGCGTCATGTCGTCCCACTCGCCGTACACGCACCGTTCCATTAAATAATTGTGAAGGTTGTTGATGAAATGCATCAGCCTTCCGATGAACAGCATGTTTGAGTGCGCGTGGCTCCTAAATTCCGCGTCCCGGGGAAGAAAGTACACCTCTCCCGCAGCTTCTTTCTCCAACGTTATGATCTCATGGCGAAGTTCATGGTGCAAATTGTCGAGCTGGTACTTCACGCGCTTCACTTGGATCAAGGTCCGCATGATGTCGTTGTAGAACTGCAGCGACTCCCGCCCGATGACGATGTTCAACGGCCACGGCGCGTGGTAGGTCAGCTTGAGGTTGTCGAGCGCGCCAATGCCGTCGTAGCTGTCGTGGGCACGCTGATCTCCATTCTCTGGCCCGTCGCCGCCCTCGGAAAAAATGGTAGCGTCCCAGTGGTCCGGATCAAAGCTTAGTTTGGCGGCCCCGTGGGCCTCCAGGTTGTCTCGGAAATTGATCGTCAACGTGCGCACCCAGTCGGTGACTGCGGTGTCCACTTGGCCGAAGAGTTTCAACAGAAACGGCTCCATGACTTGCACGTCCGAGAAAAAGTAGCATACGCGCAGGGAGTCCAGGACTGGGATCAAGCTCAGCTCTTCGCGGAACATCTTGACAAAGGCAAAGTTTTCCTGGAAGCACAACCGGCGGACCGGGCGGGTCAGGGAGACCTTCAGTACTTCGGTGGCGTTGAAGCTTCCAAGCATGTCCTCCGACGTTCGCGTCGCGGCGCCCGTCCACAGGTGGTTTACGCTCAGCTCGGAAATGAACGGGCCACCGATCAGCACGCTGTGGACGCTTTCGAATAGGGCCGGGCCCTGCTCTCCGCCCGGGTCCGGACTTTTGTCGGTCGGTGCGGGCCCGTCCTCGCGCCCTCGTGCAGCGCGCACCGGGTGGGCAGGGATCCGTCCCTGCAGCTCCCCGTCGCGCATGTAAAAATCAACGGTTCGTCCAAGGAACGACCCGGTATCGTCGTTCAACAGGTTGCCCCCCCGGCCATACATGTTCTCCTCTGCGGCCGTCAGCCACCCGTTGTTCCGCATGTCGTCGACTTGGAAGTGTTGGAACCGCGGGCCCTCATCGTTAAAGAACATCTCGTTCACTTCAACGCGCCGTTTCCGGAACCCCTCTGACCCCGGGTGCCCCGTGGTCGACAGGGAGGCAACGTGGCGGTGGCGTGCGAACTGGTGCTCGTCTGGCAAAAACTTCGACATGTGTGCGGCAAAAACCTCGAATATGTTGGACCGTTCGTCGCCGCCGGGCGCAGCGCGCGCGCCGTTCGTGGCGGTGGCGTGCAGGGAAATGTTAAGCTTTGACGACGCGACGGTATTCTGCGCGGCCGTGGCGAACGTCGTGGTCGACATGGTCCGCATGACTGCGATGGACTTCCCGGCCAGGTAAATCTCCCGCGCGATCGGCTTCAAAAAGGACGGTACAAAGGCTTCTTCAAAAATGTACCCTTCGTCCCAAAACGCTTCATCGATCGCGGGCGCGTTCGGGCCCGCCGCGCCGCAACGTGCGGGTTCCCCCCCCGGACCGTCCTGGAACTGGTGCGCCTTGGGCAGCGGGCTGAACGCCCCACGGACAACCTTGCCCCTGCGCCGACGGCGGCCGTGGGCACCGTCGGTGCCTTCGGCTCGGCCGGGCGTGACGAAGAAGTCGCCATGGACATCGACGAGCAGCCCAGAGTGCAGCCACGACTGGAGCAAGTGTATGTACGGGTTCAGGGTGGTCGCAAAGATGGAGAGGGCAACGTTCAGGTCGGCCAGCACGTCGACGGGCCGAAAGCAAGGTTCTTGGGACGCCCCCCCGTCGTGTTTCCTGCAGAGCGGGTACAGCGTCTCGTACTTGCCCTTCAGCCCGTCGTCCCCGTTGAAGAGCAGGGTAGCCTCGCCCAGAAAGCCGTACAGCACCGACAGCGTCTTGGAAGCGTGCAGCGTTGCGTCGATGCGGTCGTGCTTCACCTCGGCAACGACGGTCTCGACGATGTTCTCGACGAAGGCCACGCTGTCCCGAACGGGCTGCAGGCACCCCCGGAGCTTCAGCAGCGTCGGCTGGGACCCGTTGGATTCGCTTGCCGAGGCGTGGAATTCCCGCTCCAGGCCGATCAGCCGTCCCTCTATGTCAAATATGTACAGTCCGATGGCGTACGCGAACGTTTGCCAGACGATTCCCCTGGAAACGTCACCTTGGGAGTAGTTCTTGCTGAACTGGCGCAACCTGTCCAAGGCGGCCGCGAGGGTGGACACAAAGGCCATGGCCTCCAAGAGCGCCTCGGCGGAGACGTGCGACAGCCGCAGGTCCCGGTTTGGTTGAAACTTTGGCTCGCCGCTATCGTCGGCCGCCGCCGACGGGCTGTGCGCGTCCACGTACCCCGTCGTTTCCTGCGCGACTAGCCTCTCGGGCGTCGTGTACATGTCCCCAGGGAACCCCCGCAGGCACGCAAAGGACTCCACGATGACATCCGCCTCGTTCGTGTACACGGCCCGCTCGAGAAGCGTTGAAACTGACGTAGACATACGGAGACGTAAACAAAGACAAAGACTGCCGAAACACACCAGAAAACACGAAAAGCAAAGCAACCAACTGCCTGCCTACCTACCTGCCTACCTTACTCAATCCCTCGGTCCCAAATACACACACAAACCTCGCAATAGACAGATACAGAGTGTTCAAATATTGTTGTTTTGTGTGTAGTGAGTTAGACAACTGAACGAAAGAGACCCAACAAAAAACAGGATGGGAATCATCTAATAATCACCTCAGTTTCATTTCATTTCATTTCATACAACTTAACGTCTTTGATGCATTTACACATCTGAGCTACTTTCCACATTTGGAATTCAAATAGGAAGGAAGGGAAGAAGAGAGGGAGGATTTTGTGATTGAAACAAAAAAGAATAATAATAATATACAGTAATATATTATCTTTTTTTTTTTTCTTCTTCTTCTCTTTCTTCTTTCTTCTTCTATCTTCTTTGAACTTTGAATTTTGAATTTTGAATAATTTATATTAGTATATATAGTTAAATAATACCATTTCTGCCCTGACTAGTAAGTACCTTACTTTCTTAATTAACGTTCAAGCGTAGAGGGTCATTTGAATCCTTTTGCTTTTCCTTAATTAAAAAAATATCCTTAATTCCAATTACAAAAATACTAACAACTTCCTTCCTTCCTTTATAACAGTACTCAACAGGATCAGTTCTGTAGTATAATCTTCTTCTTGCTTTTCCTAAAGTAAGATACAAATTTTCAACCATGGATGACTACACGTAGCTCTCAGGTTTGACGCGTGAGCGACGTTTGTTGATAGTTATTTCATATAATCTTCAATTGTTTTTTCTTCTCCTCTCCTCTCCTCTCCTCTCCTCATCTCTTCTTTTTTTTTTTTTTTTTATTAAAATTTTAAAAAAAAAAAAAAAGGAAAAAAAAAAAAAAAAAAAAAAAAAAAACGATCATACCAACCATTCGATACAGTCTCTTTTATTATCATCGTCACGTACAGAAGGAAGCATTTCTATAATTACTACGTATAATTCGTATACTTCTTTATGTTAATACCTATCAAAAAAGAAGGAAGCATTTCTTCTTTCAAAGACTTCTCTTCTGGTGAAAAGAGGGGGTAGGTGATTTGATAGGAAGAAAATATATTGTAATAAGTATAATACATAGTAGACTTATAGTTACACCTTCCTTTTATTTTTGTTTTCCTTTGGTAGTTTTATGTAAGTAAATTGGAAAAGGGAAAGAAACGAAGAAGAAAAATACGGGAAGGGAACGGTACGGAGTGCAATGCACATGAAAAAGGGAAGGAACGAGGGGATGATTGGCCGTAGTAGGGAAACGTTTGCCTGTCTCTGTTTGCTCCTGCGCGCGTTCGATTGTTTTGTATACGTTCGTTTGTTTTGCGTGTACGTGTCTTGTTTGTTGTTTTGACGGACATCTTGTTGGGACACCACACACACACTCGCTGGTAGTACACCGTCCTTCTACACGATGAAACTCCAGAGCGCTGCCGCCACGTTTGCGGCTATCTTGTTAGCCATAGTTTTTGTTAGTGCGCGTGCCTCCCGGCTACGCGCCTCCCGCCGCGGCGACGGCAACGCGACGGACCTGGGTAAGCCCCTGGCCCCGTTGCTAGGCATGCCCGCCCCCCACAGCATAACGGGGATGCGCCAGGACTTTGGAAACGGCCACGAACAGCAGCGAATGAAGCGCCACAAGCCTATGCCAGAAATGTTCCTGGTCTGCCCGACGACTTCCTGCCTTCGGGAGCGGATGACCCCGAACCTCTCGGCGGACCACGCCGGCGTCGTCATGGTCACCGCGGGTGATTACGAGTGCTTCGACGAGAAGCACGGGATGGTGTCAAAGCCGTACCTACCGGAGGACGTGGAGCACATCCCGGAGGGGTACCACCGCTGGCAGTGCCTCTCCAAGCACAGGTGCGCGTCGGACTATTTTGCGTGGAAGGAGGCCATGGAGAAGGAAAGCTTGTGCGACAAAGCGGCGGAGAACATCGAGGCCAAGATAAGGAAAACCACGAAACTCTCGCCGTTCGAGGCCTGGTTCACGGGGGGGCTGGGCGTCTCCGACGAGAAGGTCAAGAACCACTCGGTGGCCGTGCAGGAGTACGAGGAGGCCGTCGAAGCGGAGAAGGACGCGTGCCTGAAGAAGGCCCATTGGGAGCACATGGCGGGCCCCATCCTGACCCTAGAGGCGTACGCGGACAAGGCAAAGACGGTCGCGGCCAAGGCGACAAAGACCTTGTCGGCCGCGAAGGAGCACCTGACGAACGCCCAAATGGGAGCCTTGTCGTCTGGGGAAAAGTGGTACATTAGTAAAGGGATGGACATCGAGGGGTTGGAGAAAGACGTCCACCGTGCGTTGAAAGCGAAGAGCCAGGCCGACGAGAAGTGGGGCAAGTTTGAAATGCAAGCCGAACATGCCGAGGTTGCGGGGCCAGGCATACTGCGCGCCTTGCGCCACGCTAGAAAGGGTTGCCATGCGGCGCAAAACGCCACCCGGGACGCCAAGGTCACCAAGGACGCCTCGGTGGAAGCGTTGAGGAAAGCGGAGAACACGCAGTTGGGGAAGATGAAGAAAGCGGTGCAGCCGCATTTGGACAAGCTCAAGTCCACCGAGCAGTACTGCGGCGTCATTAGTAAGGCCGCCGCGGACGCGCACAAAAGCTACCACTTGTGTCGACTAGGCGACCCCAAGTACAGCAAGAACCAGAAGCCGTTGCCCGAGGGCTTTAAAAACATGATGGAAGACGAGGAGGTGACCTTGGCGCGCTCGGCCGAGAATAAAACGAAAAAGGACGAGGAAGACGAAGATAGTGGGGCCAGTGGCCCGGAAGCTGAGCAATTAGAAGATGCCGAAGCCCGGAACGTGTTTTCCACCGGGGCGACGGGCGGGCGGAGTAGTACGGGGGGGAGGGCGGGGATTGCAATTACAGGAGCAGCAGCCAAGTGCCCCACCATCAAATGCCCGCCGTTGAACGAGCTCAAGGAAGGGTGCGAGCGTGAACTCAACGAAGAGAAAGATCAATGGGGTTGTTTGAAACAGCCCTGCGGCATTTTGAGATGCAAAGGGTCAAACTAAAAAAAAATTAAATATAACTTTAAGAAACAGGTTGCTTACATATATAAACTGAAGGTGGTGGATAATCCGTAAGTAAATGAACAACGTGCAAACTGTCTCTCCGTTCCCGACTCTTTGGTGGACAACAATTCTCTTCATCAATCCCATTCATTCTTCATTCCATAACCGTTATTCTACTTCGAAACGTTAAGGATAATGGTTTAACTATTTTCAATGCGTGTACAATTGTATTTGTATTATGTTGGTTTAAATGTTGGTTGTATAATGTTGGTTTAATTCCTTAATATTATCACTCAACAATATTAAAATAAAAAAGTTTTAGAACAACTTTTTTTTTAATATACTCTCGCTCGTAGTAGTAGTAATAATAATAACGAATTAAGAAAATCATTTATCTACTATTCTATTGTAGAAAGAAGACGTGTTGAAGAAAGTAGCAAGTCAAGACGAGAAGAAGAAGAAAAAACTTTGCATGACCCTTCTCCAAGGCGTTTTGAAAGTATTCTTGAGTTGAGTGAGTTAGTGGGTGGTAGTGGTCTAGTTTTTGGTTCGGTGTGGGTGCAGCAGGCAGGTGCGAGGATGAGAAAGTCGGCCTCGGCGGGTGCATTCTTTTGGGGTGCCGAGGGGGTAGAGAAAGCCCAGGAACGGGCCGTGCAGGACGCTAGGAACAAGGCAAGGGGTATAGAGGCCCGTGCGCGGCAACTGTCCAGGGGTGGCCTTGGAACGTCGCACTCTTCGAGGCGGAGCGCGCTGTCGACGGCCGGGTCTATTTTGTCCTCGGTCGGCGAAGGCGGTGGGAGCGGGTTGCACGGGTCCACGTCGGCGCTGGACGACAAAGTTACGCTTCGAAAAGTTTTGAAAATATTGACGGAAATCATAAAGCGCGAACTCAATCGCCCGAGCTCGTACTCGAAAGTATTTTTGCCCCCGAAACGGATCGATAAAAAGTACTACCCGGACACGGTGTACGACGAGACCCGGGACTACTTTGTAGAGAAAAACCACAAACGGTTGCGAAAAGAGGACAGGCTGGCGGAAGAGCTGGTGGCGCGCCAGATCCACTATGCCAGCGCGGACAAGCAGCGCTATGCGTTTGACAGGACGTCCGGGAATTATATAGCGAACGCTGCAAACGAGAAGGAAGTGGAAATACGGAAGAAAAAGAACGAGTTGGCCGTGGGCCAAACCAAGCAGGTCGCAAACACGCTGAAGATGGAAGGCCTCTGGGTGAAGCAGCAGACCACCGCGCAGGCCCAAGAAATTGACAGGTTCGAGCATTTGCTGAACTTGCTGGAGACGGAGCAAAAGGCGGAGATTGCGCGCGAGATTAGGATTATTGGGGAAGGCAAAGATAGAAACAACGCGAGGGCCCGGCGGAGTCGAATATCCAAAGTTCTGGAAGAACGGGCGGATGCCGCAGACAGGATCATGCGAATCCTGCAAGACTACGATCTGGTCTCCGGTGGGCAAATGGCGGCGTATTTGCAGCGCACGCTGCACCAGATATCCCGTGCCCCGACGGACGCCGCGGCCCTGTACACGGCGTCGCTCTCCGGGCAAACGTTGAATGGTTTTGAGGAAGGGGAGGAGACCATGCAGTTCGGTGGGGACGACATCGCCATGGGCAGTAGCGAACGGTTGAGCACGGCAGCCGCCAAGTCGAGAAGGAAAGGCCGAAGGGTCAGCACGGGGGGCGGTGCGACCGTTCCCGTCGGGTTTGGGAGGAACGGGGGGGGGTTGAACGGGGGGGGGGTTCGGCGGTCGGCGTCCATGACGGGAAACATGATAAACGCTGTCTTCGATCCGAACGACTTGGTGCCCGCGTCCGCCCCGACCACCACGATGGGCCGCCTGCGGATGGCCACCACCCCGAGCGCTGGGATGCGCATGGCCAGCCGTGGGAGCCTGCTGAGCAGCGCTGGCCAAGGGCCTCGCTCGTCTACCCCTGCTGTTATGAAGACGCCACGGGGGCGGTTCGCGCCCATCGTTATGGACAACCAGGGAATCGTGACCGACCTTGGCTTTCGAGATCCGACGAGTTCGTCGTCCAGGGCCGAGATGTCGGCGCACCATGGTTCGTTCGGGTCCACCGCGGGGGCGACGGCGTCCCCGCAGGGCTCTCCCCGGGATTTGCCGAAGAGCAAAATCCCCAACGGCCCGTTGTCGCGGCGCGGGCGGGCCTTGCTGTACAAAAATTACCGGGCGCTTCTGTTGGAGCAAGACGTAAATGATTTCGACAAAATGGTCGCGAAACAGCATGCAGCCGACGACTTTAGAAACTTGCACCGCGGCAAATACTTCGGGTCCCTGAATGCGCCGTCCCGCGGAGACAGTACCTGCAGCGGCAGCACGGCAGAAACGTTTGGCTCGTCCAATGGGAGGCGCCAAACGCCTTGGACCGCGACCGGGAAACCTCGAATACTCAACGCCCAAGGGCGCGAAATGGAGTCTGGGTGGTACCCACACATGGGCACCATGCCAGCCCCAGTGTCTGTCGCAGAGAGGGCCATGGAAGACGAAGACCATAAAATCAAACGTGACGGTCGCGGCCTTCCCCCGGAGGAAGTCATGGAAGAGGATGTGGAACCGTTCATCGGGAAAAGCAGATGGCTGCCCCGGGACGGTGATTTAAACTTTTACCCGAACCTGACTCGTCCCGCATTTTCCAAATCCTTTGCGGCTGACAAGATTTTGCAGGAAATGCAGATAAGGCACAAACTTCCCACGGACACTGCTAGAATGCCGACGTATAGGATGTCCATGGCGCAGCACGGAGCTCGCACGTACGGCGAATCGGCGAACAGCTTTAGCTTCCTCGTTGGGCGCCCAATCCACGAGGCACAGTAAGAAGGCCCGGGAGGCCGCAGAGTCGCCAGCACAGAAAAATCTACGCGTGCGCAATCAATAAGTTTAGAGTTTGGTGTTGGTAGCAAAGACGTAAGAGTATATTTACATTTATTATTGTTTCTGCCCTTTCTATTGCAACACTTCAAATTACCCCTCCGGGCAATCCCCAAAAGCTTTTCAATTCCACAGAGGTGGGTTTTGCTCACTGCAGCCCTTGAAGCGCTGACTGAAAAAACGCTGGGGGTACGCCCAGTTTCAAAAATGCTCCGTACACGTTGAACCAAGTCAAGAGGTACTGGTGCGCCCCAGACGTCGCCCCGCTCGTTTTGAACTGTTGCATAAACTCGTGCGTTCGGCACGGGTGTATAAAAAGAAAGGGTTTCTGGGCGCACACATGCTCGGCCTGCGTCACGAAAGAGCCGAAGTCTTTCTCCGGGAAAAAACTCAGAAACTCTTTGCCCTCATTCGGTGTCACACGAGTTCCGTTTGGCCGGTAGATGTTAAAGTACAGAGTAGGAACTTGGTACACTGGGTGAAACACGATATGAATTTCTATATTTACAAAATGAGTGCCGCTGTTCACGGGAATCTGGTAAGACAGCGCAAGGTAGCGCCCGAACCCTTGAGGTGCAACAATCTTCCACTCCCAAGGCCACGTCGGTGAACAGCTGTGCCATTTGCAAGACGCCCCCAAACTCACCCACCACTCCAGAAGTGTGCCATCGTCAAAATCACCAGCGTCCATGGCAAAGAACTAACACTTGCAGAGGTTGGTGTCAAGCAATGCCCATAGGATTTTCCTACGTTGGACTGGAGGAGAGAAAAATTATCTCTTTGGGCTGTGCGTATATGTTTATTTGGTCACAACAACACGACATGGAAACAATCCAGCCGGGTGAATGAAAAAAAAAATAATAATAATAAATTTTTTTTTATGTTAGTAAAAATATGAAGGGAAGAAAAAGAGGCCGTAGGCGGCGGAGCGAGCATTTTTCATTTAAATTGCATCCTCAAATTAATAAATCACTCTTTAAAACAATTATTTTAAAGATCAAATTTATTTAATCAGTAGTAATGGAGTAGTAATGGGGGGATTTTTGGTAAAATCTCAAATCCAAAAATTTAAAAAAAATATTTCATTTTAGCACGGTATACCATCACAAAATATTTTAACCTTAAAATCTCTTTCCTAAAAAAACCTTAACAAATCCAAATTTCTTTTTTTTTCAACTACCACTTCTGAGCTCAAAAATAAATATATAGAATTAGCACGGGGAATGGTCTTATTTCATTTTAAAAAAAATCAACTTTCGCTCGAGTTATGAATTAGGTCACAAAGAAGCGGTAGTTAAAATAACAAGACGGTAACAGGTCACAAACCCAACAATTTTTTTTAAAAAATTGAGACGGACGGACAATTATTATTTTAAGACGGCAAGCCGTCTTAAAATAAAAAAGAATGAACTAACTTTCGCTCGAGTTTATTTCATAAATTTAGAACTTTTTTTAAATGGTAACAATATTAGAACCCTTATTCAAATTTGACACCACAAAAACTTTCGTCAAACCAGGAAAAACTACCTCTTTAGTTTTTTTTAGGACGAAGATGCAAGAAGAAGAAACCTTTATTGAGACTCTACAGAGGCATAACAGACAGTTACAAAAAGCACTTAACAAGGCCCTCGTAGTTAACGACACAACACAAAAAGCACTTAACAAGGCCCTCGTAGTTAACGACACATTTCAAGAGGTAAACGACGCATTAGAAGAGGCAAACAAATCGTTACGAGATATAAACAAAGAGTTACAACACCAAGTTAACAAGTACAAAGAAAAACATGAAGAAGAGTAGAATCTACAGAAAATGTTTTTCTATACATGCACATGAAGAGGAAAAATATTATGTGTGTAGGAAAAGAATGAAAAGAGAAACGAAACCTATTTTGTATTATGAAACAGACTCTGATGAAAGCGACATAGAAATAGACGAAGAGACAGACGAAGAAACAGAACAAGAACCAACAAATTTTTTAAAAGACGACTATGAAAAACATATATATCAGGATTTTATAAAGCCACAAAAAATTACATGCATGCCGATACAAAAAACAGAAAAGAAAAGGTGGGAGTTTCTTAAAAAAAACAATAGATGTATCAGTTGTGGAAGGCTAGTGAAAACAAAGCATATTTCAAACAAATGTATAT
The DNA here is from genome assembly GCA_900128585.1 of Stramenopiles sp. TOSAG23-3. Classification (NCBI taxonomy): domain Eukaryota; species Stramenopiles sp. TOSAG23-3. The sequence goes on along the minus strand of LT642435.1, from coordinate 4,908 downwards.
ATTGTCTTGTCTGGAATGATAGAATGTTAGACAAATTTTTCGATCTAGAAGAACCAACAAATTTTATTCAGGACTACGACTATGAAAAACAGATATTTCAGGATTTTGTAAACCCACAAAAAATTACATCCATGTTGATACAAAAAAAAGAAAAGGAAGGGTGGGAGTTTCTTGAAAAGAACAATAGATGTATCAGTTGTGGATGGCGAGTGAAAACAAACCATAGTTCAAACAAATGTATTTATTGCCTTGTACTGTTAGACAAAGAAGAACTTCAGGGCGAAAAACTAATACAATCTATAAAGGAAGATATAAAATATGAAAATGGAAATATAAGAATTTTTAAAAAATCTTTGGCAGATAGTTTAAAAGGAGAAAATCTGTTCGATAACGATTACAGTCAGAAAGGAATCGTCATGGCGAAGAAAAAATTAAAAACATTAAACGCTTTATTGACAAAATTATTATTCAATTTCACGAACGACTTGCTGTAGAAATGCAATAGTTTTCTGAAGCATAGAAATCAATTGTAGCAACAAGGCTTTTAACTTATCGAACCGATTCATAGCATCTTCAAAATGCTTTTTAAACATGTATATAATAATTAAATTTTATATTTAAAAGTTAATCATTTAAAAAAATCACGCATTACTGAAGTGACAGGTTTCTTTTTGGCTATGGAAGTCCCAATAACTTCTACAGCCATCGGCGTTAAAACTGAAGCCGCCAATCCAAATATTGCTCCGCCCTTTTGCTTCGTTCCTTTACGGGTGTAAAAATTTGTACCGTTGTTTGGCGAATATTCTACGGTGTTGTTTGCATTTTTAACACTAACATTTGGGTAACTGTAATTCATACTTAAAGCAACCATCGCTACTTCGTATTCAGTATTGTCTTCCAAAACAAAATTGCTAAAGGTTGTGGTAAAATTTTCTGGCTTTCCATTCGTTGCTGAAGAATCGAGTTTAATTAATGGCATTATATATAACCGATGATATTTATATTTTTTCTAGTTCATTTTCTACCGATTCTTGGTCGTAGTATAATCCTTTGGGTTCTCGAGACCATTTTATATTATACGCTGGCGTTCCTTTGTAATTGATGGTTTGGCTTACCTTTCCAGTTCGTCTTATTTCAGACAATTCCGTGTCTTTAAAAAAGGAGGCTTTGGCTTTAACTCTATCACCCCTTCTAAACTTCCATTTTATCCGCTTCACTTTCTTTTTTGTCTTAGGTCGCATCACGTCCCCTATCCTTCTACTGGCTCTCATCTGGTCGCTTCGAATAGTGCTTCTATCTAAACCTGTTCTGGCAAAACGATTCCTGCTAGATGCTTCACGATCTGCTTCTTCCACCACAGTTCGGCTTTTAACATTTTCAACATCTTCCCCAACATACAACAACTCATAATCTTTAAAGGTCTTCTTAAGCAAATCTCCGTCGTCATCCCTTACTCGAAAGGTAAAAAGAGGGTTGGTTTCGGCTACGGTATACACCTCTGTCGAGTATAGAATCTCCCCTTTCTCAAACATCTTTTTAACATTTCGTATTCGAACTTTATCTCCAACCTGAAACATCCTTCTATTCAAATGCTTTACCATACGGGCAAAGTCTGTTTTTATTATTTCCTTCTCTTCCTTTTTACCCACCTGGTTCGGTTCTTGTTTAATTGTTGCATGGTAGCGGTTGTTGTAGTTGGAAACAAAGTCGTCCAGAATATCATACCATGTTGCCGTTTGAAAAGCAGTAAAGTATTTGTTAAATAGTTCCTTTAAAGTGCGATGGACTCGTTCTATTTTTGATGTGGTATACTTTTTGTTCGATGGGTTGACAATAATCAACTGAACCTCGTTGTCCTCAAACCACTTTTTGTTTCCTAGAAATTCTGATCCAGCGTCCGTCGTCACGCTGGTTAACGGTACATCTACTCTGTTCTTAGTTTTGAAAGTTTCATTATGACTTATAACATCGTCTTTAAACTGTTTTAACAATTGTTTTATAGCAGAAGCATTTTTTGTTTTGGATTTATAAGCGTACAATTTTCTGGTATTTACATTTATTGCGGTGAGGATATATTTAAACCCCTTGTTCTTCGAACTCAGCCGTTTCATCTCCGTCAGATCCATCTGAAATGCACCTGACTTGTAAGAGAAGATAGGCAAATAACTTATTTTCTTCTTGGTTCGATAATGGATTTGGGTTGTTGATTGTCGCTTGTACCACTCCTTTACCTGTTTCATCGTGATAGACTTTAATTTCTTTTTTGCTTTTCTATACAGATTGGTTACTCCGACTAAACCCTCCAACGGATTGTAATAAATTTCGGTTAACACTTTGTCAATTTTACTTTTTTCCATTTTTCTTTTTATATATATAATAGCACCATAGAAAACTATTGTATCTTCCTCTTATTTAATGATTCTATACTATTAACCTACTACCCAAAATAACAGGTAAGCATCATGGGGGTTAGCAAGATTTTGTATCGATTTCTTACTAAACCAAATGATTTATTAAGAAAATTGGATTTTATTCAATCGTATACTGGTGCTATTTCTTACATGGTATCGTACACTAAATAATTCGTCCATACACACACCATAGCAAATCTTACTAAAATAATTTTTTAGTAAAAATGGAGGAGGTGAATCTTACTAAAGAAATCCTGTAGTAAGTCCTGAAACGCTCGATTGTATTAAGAAAATCCTGTAGTAGAGGTAGGAGTCTTCTAGTAAAATAGAGGGGGGCATCTAATCAATCACCACTCGTTTAATTCTATTAATCTGTAGTGCTATTGCTATGTTAAACTATCTTCTTACCTTTGGATACTCGTTTCTGTTAGTGTTAGAAAATTATGTTAACATGGAATAGCAAGGAAGCTGAGTCGTAGGGTTATTAAGAAGAAGATTATTTATTTTGGTTTTACATCGAATAGGGTGAAATAGCATTAACTTTTCTCTCCCCAATTTATTTTAGAAAAGTAAAAATGCCAAAGGTTAAATGGATTTCTTTGTAAAAAGTTAGTAAAAAGAGAAAAGGGAAAAGAAGGAAAGAAAACGAAAAGGAAGAGTGGAAACAAACAAAACTCAAAACAATTTCAACATCTTATCAACATGGCAACGAAACGATTAAAAACTTTACAAGATACCTACAAAGTGGTGTTCGGCAACAACGCACCTAATAAGTATAAAAACGATGCATCGTGGCTGGAAGGAAGGCTCACGACCGCTGGGAAACAAGCCAAGAGCGAATCAACACCAGACAAAGAACTTCGTAAAGATGTTAAGAGTTTACTTAAGAAACAGGTAGACGCTCAAAAGCAACAAGAAAAGCACTTAAAACAATTGTTAAATTCAAACCTTACAAGTGAAGAATTGGAAAAACAGCAACTGCATTCTCCTACTTTTTCCTCAATAGCACCTTCGATAGGTTTCTTTGTTCTTTTTCTAAAAACAAAAAACTTATGCTTTTCATTTGCTTTGTCGTACTCTCCTTCACCAAAGTATTCATCAAACGCTGTCTTGAATTGTTCTTCTTTGTTTCTGTTATTTTGCAACCAGATCTTAAAACTATTTTCCACTTCTTCTTCTTCGGTTTTATGATTTTTTTTTCGTTTGGGTTTTCTTTGGTGTGTTTCATACCAATCAAAATACTTTGAGAAGTTATTTGATCGGCGAAACACAAAAAACTTATGTTTTTCATTTGCTTTGTCGTACTCTCCTTCACCAAAGTATTCATCAAACGCTGTCTTGAATTGTTCTTCTTTGTGTTTGTGACTATTCAACCACTCATAAAAACCATTTTCAAATACTTCTTCTTTGGTTTTACGATTTAGTTTTCGTTTGGGTTTTCTTTGGTGTGTTTTATACCAATCAAAATACTTTGACAAGTCAGATTCTCGATTAAATACAAAAAACTTATGCTTTTTATTTGCTTTGTCGTATTCTCCTTTACCAAAGTTTTCATCAAACGCTGTCTTGAATGATTCTTCTTGTTTGTCTTTGTTATATTGTAACCAATAATAAAAACGATGCTCCACATCGTCTTCTTCGGTTTTACAATAAGGTTTTGCTTTGGGTTTTCTTTGGTGTGTTTTATACCAATCAAGAAATGTTTTTATTCTTTCTTCGTGTGATGTAAAGTCAAACCAATTATAATCGTTAAAATCAAACGTTTCAAGTTTAAAGCAATTATCAACAAATTCGTTCCAATTGTTAACGTGGGTATCAAAACAAGATTTTAGAAGAAGCAACAAAGACTGTGGATGTGTAAAACCACGTATCATTTTCTTTGTTTCTTCGCACCCTTCCAACTTAAAGGAGTTGTCGTTCATTTTAATTAATTTGATTGTTTTAATTTTTTCAAACCACTTTTTTGCTGGGACGTTAGAAGGTGGATTACGTATTTCATTACACGTTCGGAAAAGACTGAATATTTCGTCGTTTCTTTTTTCTGAAAATAAGCGCCATAGATATCTGTTGGAAATACTTTCTCGCCATTCATAAAACGCAGGTTTTCGTGGTAAGTTGCATTTTACTGCCAACCTTTTCAGGTATTCTTCGTCATATTCGTCTTCTAGTTCAATAGAAGAACAATCATACATATCGACTGTTTTTGGTCGTTTGTTTAAAACGTGTTTTGGAACTCGTTTTTCATTTGCCACAAAATTAATAAAATCTCTTTGTGCTAAGACTTTTCTTTGTTTAAACTCTATTTTAAGTAGACGACCACTATCACCTTGTTTTACAGGGTTTGTAGGTTGTGTTGGAGTCTGATAGTTAGTTTCGTCCATGTTGTTTTTTGATGGGGTAGTTAGACTAGTCATTTTGTAAAGAGGTAGTTTTTCCTGGTTTGACGAAAGTTTTTGTGGTGTCAAATTTGAATAAGGGTTCTAATATTGTTACCATT
>LT642434.1:0-18088 GCA_900128585.1 Stramenopiles sp. TOSAG23-3 | reverse complement strand
GCCCAGAGTCAGGAATGGCGGCCCATGACGATAGAAGAATTTTCAACCATTCAGTTCCAAAGGATTAACTTGGTAAAGACTACAATTATGGACGAGTGGATGCCGCAAGTAATTGAAATTTTCCAAGAAGCAGACAAGAATGGAATGTTTGTGAATGTTCCTGAAATTACCTTGAAGCGTTTTTTTAACTCGGTTGCAACTCTGATGTCCACAAAAGCGCGAGAATTAGTTGTAGAATCTCTTCAGTTGTTTGTCAGCTTTTTTGAACGATTTGCCGTGGATTTGCAGCAAGCGAGCAGCGAGCAAGAGTTTGTATATTCAACAGATGAAACTGCTGAACAGCGATGTGCGCTGCTTCTAGAAGTAATAGTCGAACACCCTGATGGTGAATACGAAAGTGAGGAAGAGAGTGAGTATTTTGAAGCCATTGAGAGACCCCCCGCAAGAGATTCCTTCCTCCGATTTAAAACATCGCGGGATGAAATCCATACGAAACTCTTGGACATTTTTGATACCATGGCACGAAGCTTAAATAGCCTAACTAGGGTAGAGCACAGAATCGGGTCTTTAAATTTTGAGTCCAATATGGACTTAATGACCGTTAACCTGGACGATCATGACGTCGGAGCCATGCGGCACCGATTGAACGAAGTTCTAACGACCTCGATGGAACCGCTAGAATCTTTTCTTTCATGTTACGACGAGTTCAACTTTTTGATCAACGATAGGCCAAAGCTGAAAAAATATTTTGAAGCAAAACATACAATAGAGGAGTACGGAGTGGAAATTGCAAAGTACAGACAGATGGGGCAATCCCTGAATGAAAAGTTGAAAGGCATTACTTGCACCCGCATGGTGCGCCTTGACTGCACAGTGCTAAATGCATATCTCTATCGCACATCCGAAACCCTTGCCCAGCGAGTGTTGAAACATCTAGCTCACGAAACCGTAAAAGATTCCATTAGAATTAAGGACGAGTTCAAAGAAATTGTTGAAATTATAAATAAAAGGTCGGGAAAGTCGGATCAACTTGTAGATGCGGAGGCATACATGAAAAAGTTAAGCAAAGAAACTTTGCCACAAAAGAAGAAAGCAATCAGAGCTGTAAAAGACAAAGTTGATTTCATGTACGAATATAAATACGATGTAGATGAAGCAGTACTGTTTCCTGCTGGGGCCATATTTGCATGGGGAAGAGATATTCGTAAACACATTAAACTGGCCCGTGTAGATATTGCAGACGATAGGAAAAAATTGGAGGAGAAATTCAATGATGAGCGAAACACGTTCGTAGATCAGGTACAAGAATTGCACGATGAGGTTAGTGAGCTATATAAGCAGGGTGGATTTGTTGACACACGCACGGGAGCAATAAAAGCTGCTGGGGAAATGCACGCAAAGGTTGAAGAATTCAAGACGCGTGTGGCCACTTACGAAGCAAAGGCGGTTGCTATCAACGAAGAGGAGGAGCGTTTGGGCTTCTCGGCAAGTTCGTTCCCGACTTTAGAAGAGGCGTCGTTGATTTTGGAGCCATATTTATTGCTATGGTCAACAGCGAGTCGTTTTCAACGAAGTTATGCAAAGTGGATGAAAGGACCCATATATCATCTCAGCTACGAAGAGACTGTAAAGGATGCGGACGACATTTGGCGAACTGTAAGAAAACTATCTAAGAGCCTCAGTGAAGATTCGGAAAAGTGCGCCAAACTGGCCTCTGAAATTTTTGAAAGAGTTTCTTCATTCAAAGAGTACTACGATTTGCTTTCGGCAATATGCAATACCGGCTTGAGGACAAGGCATTGGTCTGCGATGAGTGCGGTCATTGGTTTTACCTTAACCCCCGACGATCACACGTCATTCTCAAAGCTACTCGGCCAAGGCATTGACAAACACGTCAAGCAACTTATGGTCTGTGCTGAATCTGCAACAAAAGAATCTTCCATTGAAAAGAACATGAAAAAAATGAAAGAAGAATGGGAGGGTGTCGAGTTCGGTTCGAAAGCATACAAAGATACGGGGGCATACATTGTCACAGGATCGTCCATAGATGAAGTTCAAATGATACTTGACGATCAAATAATGAAAACGCAGACAATGTCAAGCTCTCAGTTTGCCAAACCTTTTGCAAAAGATATGAAGGAGTGGGAAAAATACTTAATGTATATGGACAGTTTGCTGGAGGCGTGGCTCCAGGTTCAAGGAACTTGGTTATACCTTGAGCCTATATTTACCTCCGAAGACATTGTGCGCCAAATGCCGGAAGAAGCTGAACAGTTTTCCACTGTTGATGGTGGTTGGAGACTGACGATGAACCAAATCAATGAATCTCCTGGATGCCGAAAGGTATACAAAATCGATGGTTTGCTTCAACGCTTAGAAGAGGCCAATTCACTCTTAGAAACTATACAAAAAGGACTGAGTGATTATTTGATGGTGAAACGAATTCACTTTCCACGATTCTTCTTCCTTAGTGACGATGAGCTTTTAGAAATTCTTGCAGAAACGAAAGACCCGACGAAGGTTCAACCGTTCTTGAAAAAGTGTTTTGATGGTTTGAACAGCATTAAATTTAATGAGGACGGCAACGTTATAGCTATGGGCTCCGCAGAGAAAGAAGAGGTTGCTCTGATACAGTCTGTCAGCCCTGCTGAAGCACAGGGTGCTGTTGAAAAATGGCTTTTGCAACTCGAAGATGTAATGCGGTTAACAGTACGACATGTCGTCGAAAAGGGGATCGAAGACTACCCTCAGAAGGAACGTATTGAGTGGGTGCAAAATTGGCCTGGTCAGGTCGTTCTATGCGTCAGCCAACTTTATTGGACAAGGTACTTTGAAGAGGGAGTCAAAGAGAATGGAGCCAAAAGTCTATCTGATTACACAGAGACACTTACTGGGTATATTGATGATATTGTAGATCTAGTGCGGGGAAAACTAACAAAAATGCTCAGAAAAACTCTGTCTGCTTTGATCATTATGGATGTGCATGCTCGTGATACTGTAGCAATACTTAGGGATCAAAAGGTCGGTAAAACGAGTGATTTTGGGTGGCAAAGTCAACTACGTTACTATTGGGAAGAGGGAACCTTGCATGTCAGGATGATCGTCTCCGATTTAGAATACGGCTATGAATATTTAGGAAATTCTGGGAGACTCGTGATTACCCCACTGACCGACCGCTGTTATCGGACACTGATGGGAGCAATACACTTGCAATATGGAGGTGCTCCTGAAGGGCCGGCGGGTACTGGAAAAACCGAAACCACAAAAGATTTGTCAAAAGCTTTAGCTAGACAGTGTGTGGTTTACAATTGTTCCGATGGTTTGGATTACCTTGCGATGGCTAAATTTTTTAAGGGGCTTGCATCAGCAGGTGCCTGGGCTTGTTTTGACGAGTTTAACCGAATCGTACTAGAGGTATTGTCTGTTGTTGCTCAGCAAATTACTACAATTCAACAGGCTGTCGCCGCAAAAAAAAATTCGTTTGTCTTTTATGGAACAGAACTGACTTTAAAGTGGACCTGCAACGTTTTTATCACAATGAACCCAGGGTACGCAGGGCGTGCTGAATTACCAGATAACTTAAAATCATTGTTCCGAACCGTCGCAATGATGGTTCCAGATTATGCTATGATTGCAGAAATTATCCTCTACTCGTTTGGATTTAGAAATTCGAGAGACCTTGCCACAAAAATTGTTACCACTTTTACTTTGTGCTCTGAACAGCTAAGTTCACAAAGCCACTACGATTATGGTATGAGGGCGGTCATGTCTGTGCTGCGGGCCATTTCCAGATGAAAGCGAAGACGTAGTGGCTCTTCGAGCAATTAACGATGTGAACAAAGCTAAATTCTTAAGTCAAGATTTGGATCTGTTTGCAGGTATTACTTCCGATCTTTTTCCTGGAGTGCAGCTCCCTACGCCTGATTATACAGACTTAATGGAATCCATAAATGAAAATATTGCGGCAAGAAATTTGCAGCCTGACGAAGCATTTATTGAAAAAATTATTCAAACTTATGAAATGATGGTTGTGCGCCATGGGTTCATGATCGTTGGGAAAGCATCAGGGGGGAAAACAGCATGCCTGAAGGTGCTCGCTTCAAGTTTAAATGATTTGTGCAAACGAGGAAAAATGCCTTGCTCCCTTAACCCCCAACATGAGCTAGAAACGGAGATAACCACGATAAATCCAAAATCTATTAGTATGGATCGTCTGTATGGTTGCTTCGATGATATTACTCATGAATGGTCAGATGGTGTTTTAGCTATTTACTACCGTGCTTTCGCCTCCAGTACAAAAGCAACTAGAAAATGGACTCTTTTTGATGGTCCTGTGGATGCCATCTGGATTGAAAACATGAACACTGTGTTGGACGATAATAAAAAGTTATGCTTGATGACCGGAGAAATGCTTCAAATGAATGAGACTATGAGTATGATTTTTGAAACTCTCGACTTAGACGCTGCTAGCCCGGCAACTGTGAGTCGATGTGGTATGGTATATCTGGAGCCCGAAAATATTGGAATGGAAACTCGCTTAGTCTCATGGATGAATACCCTGCCGGCCTTTCTTTCGAAAGATGAGGGCTTTCGGAAGGTACTGAAGCAAATGTTTACATGGTTAATTCCTCCATGTATACATTTTATATTTCGTGTGCAGAAAGGCAAGTTGATGGTGCCAATGGAACACACAATGCTTGTCCAAACTGTAATGTCGTTGGCAGCGAATCTTATGGACGAATTCGACTCGTCCAGAGAAGATAATGTGACAGAAAGGTTGGATCAGAAAAAAGTAAATAGTTGGATCGAATCTATTGTTATATTTTCTATTGTCTGGTCTTTTGGTGGAATCCTCAATGCAGCTGGAAGAGAGAAGTTTGATTCTTTTATTCGTTCTCTTATCAAGGGAGAAAACGCGAGTTATCCCCGGCAAAGAAAAATCCACACTCCGCTTCCCCGTCAAGGGAGCGTATTTGACTGTGTTTGGGATAAAAGTGACCAAGGGAAATGGCAACAATGGCAAGATTTGATTGACAAAAAATTTGAAATACCGAAAACTGCCCGTGTGTCGGAAATTGTAATTCCAACAATTGATACCGTCCGTTACACTTACTTGTTGAACCGTGCTATTGATCATCAGGAACATTTGTTATTCGTTGGTCCAACTGGAACCGGCAAAACGATTTACGTAAATGCTAAAATAATGAAGGATCTTGATAGATCAAAATTCAAAGTCATCTCGCTCGGATTTTCGGCGCAGACCAGCTCAGCAGCAACGCAAAGTATTATTGACAGCAAACTTGATAAACGACGAAAAAATGTTTATGGTCCCCCAGTTAATAAAAGATGTATTATATTTATTGACGATCTAAACATGCCGATGGTAGAAACATATGGCGCCCAGCCCCCGCTTGAGCTCATTCGGCAAGCGATAACCGATGGCGGATGGTATGACAGCAAGACTAGCGCCTTCAGAAACATCGTAGACACAATGTTTATATCAGCAATGGGCCCCCCTGGAGGCGGTCGGAATCACATAACCCCCAGAATATTGACTAGATTCCAAGTGTTTGGAATGACTCCATTGTCTTCTTCCGTTATGGAACGGATATTTGGAACTATAATGGATTGGCACTTAGGAAATGGTTATGCCCAAGAACTGAAAGCAGCTGCTTGGCCAATTGTGAAGGCAACGTCTCACATTTACGATTCTGCAATGTCCTCTTTGCTCCCAACACCCTCCAAATCTCACTATACCTTCAATTTGCGCGACTTTGCCCGTGTAATTTTTGGCATGACAATGGTTGGTCCAAAAGAATTTGGAAAAGACAAAAATAAAATTACCAGGTTGTGGACTCATGAAGTACTTCGAGTTTTTAGCGATCGTTTAGTCAATGATGAGGACAGGACAAAACTTTTAGAAATGGCTCGGACTTCCGCTGACAGACATTTAAGTGCTGCCACTGGTGGTAATTTTGACAAATGCCTTAAAATGTACGATATTAACAAAGACGGGAAAGTAAACACCATTGACGAATCTAGGCAAATTATTTACGGGGATTTCATGAACCCGAAAGCGGCGTCAAGTTTGTATGATGAAGTTCCTGTAGATGCAGAAAGCGTCATGGGGGTAATGACGGCCTATTTAGATGACTACAATGCAATGAGTACAAAACCAATGAATCTTGTCATGTTTATGTTTGCTGTTGAACACACTGCACGTATTTCGCGTGTTCTTAAAACTCCTGGTGGGCATGCTTTGCTTGTAGGTGTAGGAGGTAGTGGTAGACAGAGTTTGACGAGGCTGGCCGCTTTTATTGGTGATTACGAACTGAAACAAATTGAAATTTCTAAGGGCTATGGTGTAGGAGAATTTCAAGAAGATTTGAAAAGCGTAATGATTGCAGCTGGTGGAGAAGGACAACCTAGCGTCTTCCTGTTGAGTGACACACAAATAACTGATGAAACCTTTGTGGAGAATATTTCGAGTCTGTTAAACACTGGAGACGTTCCAAATATATATGCAGCGGACGAGCTTGGCGCAATTATGGAGCTTGTAAGGAAAGCAGCGGCCAAAGAAAAGCGAAAAGATCTTCAAACTACAGAAGACTTCTATGGATATTTTGTTGACCGTATTAAACGATATTTGCATGTCGTGTTGGCATTTAGTCCTATTGGTGACACTTTTCGAGAGAGATTGCGGAAATTTCCTTCTCTTGTCAATTGCTGTACGATTGATTGGTTTAGTGTATGGCCGGACGACGCACTTATGGCAACCGCAAATAGCTTTTTGCAAGACTCACAAATTGACGAAAAAAACAGTGCCGTACAGATGTGTATGCATTTTCATAGCAGCACTGTTACAATGTCAGCATTGTTTCTGAAGCAACTAAAACGGCACTATCATGTGACTCCAACGTCGTACTTATCCCTTATCACTACCTTTAAAGAAATGCTTCTCTGGAAAAACAACGAAGTTTCGTCCGCAAAAATGCGGTATGAAGTCGGATTGGAAAAGATCGAAACAACCGAAAAATCTGTTGGGATAATGCAAGAAGAACTCGAAGAGTTGCAACCACAACTAATACAGACAGCAAAAGAAACTGCGGAGATGATGATTGTAGTAGAAAAAGAGACTGCTGATGCTCAAGTGATACGGGAAACTGTCGCGGCAGATGAAGCAAAAGCGGCAGAGCAAGCGAAAGGAGCGCAAGCGATAAAATCTGAGTGCGAGGCGGACCTTGCTGAGGCCATGCCTATTCTTGAAAAAGCGCTGAAAGCCCTGAATACTTTAAGTAAGAATGATATTACTGAAGTTAAGGCAATGAAAAGCCCGCCAGCAGGAGTTCTGCTGACCATGGAAGCCGTATGCCACATGATGGGAGTCAAGCCGAACAAGTCCAGGGACGATCGAGGGAAGGTCCAATGGGACTACTGGGAGCCTGCAAAGAAGGAGTTACTCGGAGATACCAAATTTCTTCAGCGTTTGATCGACTACGATAAAGATAATATTGAAGAGAAAATAGTCAACAAAGTAAAACCATTCGTTGCTAAACCTGAGTTTATGCCGGACGTTGTAAAAAAGGCTTCAGTAGCAGCCCACGGTTTATGCTGCTGGGTCAGGGCAATGGTGTCGTACGATCGTGTGGCAAAAGTTGTTAAGCCAAAAAAAATTGCGTTGAAGCAAGCAGAAGATGATCTTGAGGTTGTCATGAAAGGTCTTCGGCTAAAACAAGCAGAACTACAAGCAGTTGAGGATAAACTAGACGCACTCGACCAAGAACTAAAGCGAATGGAACAGAAGAAGGAAGACCTGGAAGAAAATGCGAGGCTTTGTGTAGAAAAAATTGACAGAGCAGAAAAATTACTTGGAGGCCTGGGTGGTGAAAAGGCCAGATGGAAGCAATATGCTATTGATCTCGGTGAACAGCTCGGTCGTGTAGTTGGGGATATGCTGATTGCTTCAGCGTCAATCGCTTATTCTGGCGCTTTTACAGCTGCATTCAGACAAAAAATAACCAAAAATTGGCTTCAGCAAATGGACATACTAAACATTTCCTATTCTACTGAAGGAGAAAAGGGGTATAGTTTGGTGTCGACAATTGGTGATCCAGTTAAAATTAGAAGCTGGAACATCTCTGGGTTACCGGTCGATAGCTTCTCGGTCGAAAATGGTTTAATTATGAGTCAATCAAGCCGTTGGCCCTTGATGATAGACCCACAGGGCCAAGCAAACAAGTGGATTCGTAACTTGGAAAAGGAGAACCAGCTGAAAGTAATTAAATTGTCTGAAGAAAATTATTTGAGAACTCTTGAAGCTGCCATTCAATTTGGACACCCTGTCTTGCTTGAAAACATTGGAGAATCTTTAGATGCGTCGCTAGAACCTTTGTTGCTCCGGCAAGTTTTCAAAAGTGGCGGCGTGAACTGTTTGCGATTGGGAGACAAAACCGTTGAATACTCGGAAAAATTTAGGTTTTTCATGACCACAATGCTTGCCAATCCCCACTATTTGCCTGAAACAAGTGTCAAAGTTACCATTATTAATTTTATGATAACGGCAGAGGGGCTTCAAGACCAACTGTTGGGTATCGTTGTGGCAAAAGAAAAACCAGAGCTGGAGGAGCAGAAAAACCAACTTATTATTGAGGGTGCAGAAAACAAGAGAAAGTTGAAAGAGATTGAGGATAAGATTTTACACATATTGTCATCTTCAGAGGGGAACATTTTAGAAGATTCTGCGGCTATCGATGTGCTAACTGTGTCCAAAACAATTTCAGATGAAATTTCAGAGAAACAGACGATTGCAGAGCAAACAGAGGTCCGCATTGACTTGGCCCGAGAAGTATATATCCCTGTTGCCGTGCGGTCGACTATCTTGTTTTTCGTTGTATCATCATTATCCGTCGTGGAACCAATGTACCAATATTCATTGACGTGGTTCAACAACCAGTTTGTCACAAGTATTGCTGACAGTGAACAGAGCAAGAACATACGAGAGCGAATATTCAAGTTAAACGAATACTTTACGTATGCGATTTACCGAAATGTGTGTCAGTCATTGTTTGAAAAGGACAAGTTGCTGTTCTCCTTTCTTTTGACTACGAAGATTGTCAAAAATTTGTACGATGCAATCGAAGCTGCGAAGGCAGAAAAAATGCGCAGAGAACTAGAGCAAAAAATGCGTGAAGAAGAGGAGGAGAGACAGGCGGCTGAAGATTTGGAAGCAGAAGCCAATGGTGAGCCAGCCCCTGTTCGACTGCCACGAACAGTTAAGCCGAAACAGAAAAGAAAAACGGTCAAAATGCATGCCTTACGTGGAGAAAAGGTAACAAGAATAACAGATTTAGAAGAGCAATTTCTGCTTGCCGGAAGCACTGCTGGAGGGGACGACTCTTTGCCCGAAAATCCTTGCCCAGAGTGGTTGCGAGTCGGTAGCTGGCGAGATATATGCTATCTATCAAACTTGTTGAAAAAAAGTGGTGTTGAAGAAGACCTGAGTGAAACTTTTGTCGACCTTCAGCTCGAGTGGAGGGAAATGTACGATGCATTGACCCCAGAAACGATGGAGGCACCTGGACTATGGGGAAGTGGGCTTGTGACGCCATTCCAATTCCTGTGCTTGCTTCGATGTATTCGTCCCGATCGATTAGTTCCAGCTATGACTCGATTCGTTGCTGCGTATCGTGGTGACAAGTACACAGAACCTCCTGCGTTCGATTTAGCATCAACGTTTAAAGACTCAAGTAACCTGACGCCATTAGTCTTCATTCTGTCTCCTGGAACCGATCCAATAGGGGCAATAACGACTTTTTCTGCTGTTTCAAACCGACGGTTGGATAGTTTGTCTTTAGGACAGGGACAAGGTCCAATAGCAGAGAGAATGATGAAAGAGGCCATGATTGAAGGCTCGTGGGTAGTTCTTCAGAATTGCCACTTGTTTCCCAGCTGGATGCCTCGCTTGGACGAAATTGTTGAGAATATGCAACCGAAGTTGACCCATCAAAATTTTCGGCTCTGGCTCACTTCTTATCCTTCAAATGACTTTCCTGTCGCAATTTTAAGGAACGGAGTTAAGCTCACAAATGAACCCCCGAAGGGTATTCGTGCCAATCTCCTTGGATCTCTAAGTATGGAACCAATTTCACAACAGGAGTTTTTTGAAGGCTGCTTGCAATCGCGATCATTCAAAAAGATGGTGTTTGGTCTCTGCTTTTTTCACGCTATTGTACAAGAGCGATGTGAATTTGGCCCCATCGGATGGAACATACCATACGAATTTACAGCATCAGATCTTATCATTAGTGTTCGCCAGTTGCGATTCTTTCTGGATGATACCGACAGCGATGGAAAGGTGCCGTTTGAAGCTTTGCAGTACATTATTGGCCAGTGCAACTATGGTGGTCGTGTTACTGACGATAAAGATCGCCGAGCAATTACGTCAATTCTTGCAAATTATTTTAATTCATCGATTCTTCGGGACGCTTCCGTATTTTCCCCGTCCGGGATATATTATGCTCCTGCCGATGGGTCCATGTCGGACTTTATTGAATATGTTCAGTCTTTGCCATTGCGCGCGGCACCAGAAGTGTTTGGCCTGCATGAAAACGCGAACATTGCAAAAGATGAACAGGAAACAAATAAGTCTTTGGCGACCCTTCTGCATATTCGGGCCACCAGCGGTACCACTGCGTCTGCTGATGACGAATCTGACGGCGCTGAGACTGTGTCTGCGGAAGCAACGATTTACATGGTAGCAGAAGCAACGTTGGCTAAAATGAAGCCGTTGTACGATATGTATGCTGCCCAAAAGAAGTTCAAAATTACTTGGGAAAACAGTATGAATACCGTTTTGGTACAAGAATTGGAACGGTTCAATAAGTTGAATGCGGTTATTACCGATAGCCTGAGCAACGTGATGAAGGCAGTCAAAGGGGTCGTAGTGATGTCGAAACAATTGGAAGAAGTTGCAGACGGCTTGCTTTACAATAAGACGCCGAAAATGTGGCTAGATGCTTCTTATCCTTCCCTGTGCCCAATGGGTAGTTACGTTGCTGACTTTTTGAAGCGTTTGGATTTCTTTGATGAGTGGCTCAGCAATGGGGCTCCTCCATCTTTCTGGATTTCTGGATTTTACTTCACCCAAGCATTTCTGACTGGTACAATGCAGAATTATGCACGAAAACACACAATCCCAATAGATGCGTTGCAATACGACTTTGAACCGCTAGATCAGCCCTGGAACGAGTATAAAGATGGTCCAGAAGATGGTGCGTACGTCTACGGACTATTTTTTGACGGTGCTAAATGGGACTTTGACGAGAAATGTGTTACATATTCCGAGCCCAAAAAACTGTATTCTGAAGCCCCTGCTATATGGTTTAAACCGATACGTGGTTCTGACAGGGTTCAGAAGCAAGTCTATTCTTGCCCTGTCTACAAGACCAGCGAACGAAGAGGTACATTATCTACTACAGGGCATTCTACTAATTTTGTTATCATGATAGACATGCCAACGAATTGCAACCCTTCAACGTGGATCCAAGCAGGGGTTGCGATGCTGACCCAACTTGACGATTGAAGTTTTAAAACAAAACCAAAAAATATTTCACATAAATATCTTCTAAGTTAAAAAAACAAATTATATAGTATGTTTTAAGACTCAAAGATATATGACTACTTCGTACAATTATACTGAAATTTCTCCCAATTAATTTTTAGTTACAATCACATTTAAGTTTGTTACGAATCTTTAATAGGATTAGGGTATGAGGAAGCTAAATTTAATCACTTAAATAACAGCCAATTTTCTTGTTTTTCTTTATAAGTAATTTCTAAGATAAACTGAATTAGGCCAGGGTTAAGAAATCGTTTCAGATTTAAAGTGCCACATTAACGTCATCTTCGCCTGCGGTCTGGAGTGTCTCCAGGAAATCAGCCGCAGTTTTGGGATACTTTAACATCTCAATTACCTTCGCGGATGCATTATACTCGTGCGCAAATGTCATGCATCTCATGTTTTCGTAATCAGGGTCCTTGATTATCTGAGCCATCTCGTTTTCAGCCATAATATTAATAATTTTCGCAATCAATCTATCGGATGCATTGTAACGCAATGCCCACATCAAAGGAAATCTTCCAAACATATCAAGCTTCTTAAGTGTGGTTTTGCCCCCTTCTTTTTCAAGGACTTCATTGAAATCGTCAATGGAAGTGTTTTCCCATTTCCTTTTGCTGTGTTCGAACACAGTCGAAATGCAATTTTTTGGCATCAGTTAGAAATTAGCAAAAGGGCTCTGTGGTGCACGGTAAATTTGTTTATGGAAAGAGTTTTAAACACGGTTTTACTTTCTACGTAATTGCGAATGTACCTTTTCATTGGACAAAAAGAGGGATAAAATTAATTGTTTTAACAATGTCGTCGTGTTTTTTTATTACCTTCTTAGTTCACTTGCTGCTTCTTTTTTTTTTCATTTATACATTTTAGTAGGGAAGAAATTTATTTGTTTCTTCCTCCTCCTCTTCTTTTTTTTTTACAGTACATACACGCAGCATTCAGGTAATTAAAATTCTCATTTCGAGTCGTTACAAAATTAATCTATTTTTATCTCGCTACTTTTGTACTTATATCCCTTTCTTAGTATACAAAAAACTCCTTTGTCAGCAGCTCTATCTATTCGGCTCCAATATTTTTAGTAAAAAGAAATGTTTCAGCCTTTTGCAAACACTCATAAAGTGCCGATTGGTTCATCCTCGTCCACCTTCCCCAAGGTTTGTTTGTGGTGGTGGTGGTGGTGGTGGTGGTGGTGCTTTTTCTCTTTCGCAGCCTCTTCTTTTTCCTGTTGTTTTTCTATTTCTAACTTTGTTAATAGTTCCCGCTGTAGCGACCGAAGTGTCTTTTGCGATGTGGAGTGCTTTAGCTTGTATTCTGCGTTTAAATCTACCCTGGTGTCTTTCCGTTTCTTCTTTTTCTTTCGTCTGCGGACAGTGCCTACTGGGGGTAAACCTATCGATGAATTTCCTATAAAGGGTCTTGCAAAGTCTTTTGGGAATGCAATGGCCTTTTCTGCGTTGCTTAGGCTAAATGTTTCGAACTCGATGTTCTTTAGGGCCGCTTCCAAATGTTTGTCGACTCTGTGGCGGCGGCGCAGAATCCTGTTCCGACGCTTCTTCCCCTTGGCTGTTGTTTCTGTAAAATTCTCTGCTATTTGTACAATGTTACTTTTCCGAGAATAACTGGCCAAAATCTCCTCTGGTTTTATGGTATTACCAAGCCTTGGGTACGACCGCGTCAGAGGTGTGGAGTTTCTTACATATGTCGCAACGGGCACTTCCCTTCGCTGCACAGACTCTTGGGTAGTCTTTATAGTGGTCAGGAAAGATCATTGAAAGTTTCTGGCGACACGAAAATATGTTCAAAGACTGTCGCCATTGCTCTCCCAAGGGTGCCCTCCTTTTTTTTTTTTACATCTACCGGGTCTACTTCGTCTAACGGCCCTTCCTCTTCTAACTTTTCTGTAACAATGTGATGAATGCTATCTCGACGTCGGACTCGTTTTTCTGTACTTAACAATTCTTTTTCCGACCAATTTTTGGGCACTTTATTACTAGCAAAAACATTTTTTGTTCGCGTGTGTGCATGCTGCTGCACCAACAGTTTCGCAATCTTCTCGTGCCTCATTTTTTTCTTATGTTCATGATACTCTGCGTCACTGTTGCCCGTATCTGCGGGCATTCTGTACCGTTTTTAAAACCTTTCTTGGACGGTTTTCACTCCCCGGGTAATTGTTTTTATAAAGTCCTGATTCTTGAACGATGCCAAATTTTCTACTACACCTTCTCTCTCATTTGAATCATACATCATTTATCTGGAAACGAAAATCGTTGACCATGGCATGATTAGGAAGGACTAAAAACTGCAAGAAAACCTCGATCGTATTTGTTCTTAGTGTCGTCTGCGTCGTCATCACGCTCATCATCAACAACATCAATAATAATAGTGTTGTGTCTTTGTATGAACAATATGTAATAATTGGATATTATTATTAATATTCGATGATGCTGTGATATGTATTTTTTTTACCGGATAATTATTAGTCGTTCTATTAGAGAGTAGTATTCTAGCGCTATTACTATTCTACCGTACGGTAGTATAAATACATACCACCCCCCCTCCTCTGGTAATTTATTAAATAATCAAGTTGGACAGTTAATTGAGTTCGTTCATTCAACATTCGGTCTTTCGTTTCGTAAGTTGTCAATAATCCTAATAATCAAGGAAGAAAGATTTTGCAGTGAGAATGGTCCCATCTTCACTTGATGTTGCACATTTAAGCTTTTATCTTTCTAATCAGTGGTTGCTTGAAAAAGATTTGATTTGCCAAGGGCCGTTGGGTACGTGCGGAGGTTAACGATGCTGTGGGACGGGTGCTTGGTTCATGTGGAAGGCCCTGCTGACGAAAGCAGGACTGAAGGTAGAAAAATCGTTTTGGTGGATGAAGGAATCACGACGTTGGCGGCGTCAGGGGTTCTGTTGGGTAACGGGATGGTTTTAATACCTGGGAATACTGTTACACCGTTTTTGGAGATCGTTGCGGGGACGAACCTTGTAATTTCTACGGAACTGTATAGTAACGAGCACGAAGAGGCTAGAAAACGCAGAAAAATAGAAGGCGGTCGTTTCGACCCTACCACCCCGGCTTGGTACCAAGCTGATTTCTTGGGTATTTTTGAACTGTCGAGTGCGACCCGTGTGGCTTCCCAAATGTTACTAGAGCGAGATACCTACCGGTTGTCGGACCTCGGCTTCGCGTCGATTGCCGTGCTGAAAATAAGGAACCCAATGTCGTTGGTATGGCCTGCTCACCGCCAAGTCAACGTTGTGGAACAGGGACTGCGCCGCGGCGATCCTTTGGTTGTAGTGTCTTCTCCGTTCGGCCTGGTGTCCTCGAAAGTCTTTCGAAACAGTTTGTCCAGTGGAATAGTCAGCAATGTATTTTACGAAGACAACAACGACGACCCGTCGTTGGTCTTGACCGACTCCGTGCTGCACCCCGGGAGTGAGGGAGGGGGGGTCTCGGACGTCCACGGGCGCCTCGTAGGCCTTGTCGCCCCCAGCCTCGTTCGTAAGGGAGCAGGGAAGGAAAGTTTTGAGCTGACCGTGGTTCTTCCTATCGAAAAGTGCTGGAAGAAAATGCGCCAGAGGGGCTTCGTTGGAACGAGTCGCCCCCAAATGTACAGACAATTTTTGACCGGTGTTTCTAGAAACACGACAGTGGGAACCTTTCCGCGCGCCTCGACCCATTCCGTTTCGAGCATTCCGCGAGACCACAACAGTTTCGAGATTGTAAAGTCGTCCCGCAGAGCGCTAGAACATGCAAATCGGTCTTTGTCATGCATCAAGGTAGGGAGGTCATGGGCCAGCGGCATCGTCCTGAACAAAAGTGGGTACATACTAACCTGTGCCCACCTGTTTGTCCCCTTTTTGACCAAGAGCCTGAAGCTGAAACGCGAGTACAGCATCATCGTGAAGAGTGGGGGGGGCACCAGGGGAGGCTGGGAAAGGGCGAAGCTTGTGTATGTTTGCACTCACACGATAGACCTGGCCCTTGTAAAGATAGCGGCTCCGAATCCAGAGATGCTGCACCCCGTAACCTTCTCGCCCGGTCCAACATTGCCGGGGCAAGCTGCAATAGTCCTCGGGCATGCCATCTTTGACCCATCCTTTGGGTTTCTGCCGAGTGTGTCAAAAGGGGTTGTGTCGAAGGTCACGTACTTCGACGGGGAGCCGGCGATAGTCCAGTCCACCGCGCGGGTCTATCGCGGTGACAGCGGCGGGATGCTACTGGACGACGAGGGCAAGCTGATAGGCGTCGTCACTTCAAATGCTCGCAGCTTTGACGGGAGCATCATACCTAGCATTAACTTCAGTGTTCCAAAAAACCTGTTCGCGCCTCTGGTGGAGCCCAAGAATGCCATCGAACACATGGAACGGCTTGATCGAGCAGACCAAAACTTGGACGCACTGTGGAACCTAGAGGATGTAGAACTGCCAGTTCAAGCAGCTGCGATTCAGTCTTTTCGTTCCAGGCTTTGAGGTGTGCCAGAAGAAGGTAATCTTCTTTACTTTATTACAAAACTCCGAAGCATCGTCGAGGAGGTAACTTTTCGATTTTTTTATAGATTTTGTACATTTTTTTCGATAATTATTAGTTAATGCTATTCGATGTTCTTTTTTCCTCCTCTTTCAAAGACAACCGTCGTTATTTTTTTAGAAAGTGTTCAATGTCCTTGGCGCGAAAAAAAATCCGACTCGATTTTCAAAGTATGGAAGCGTTCGGACAGAAAATGACAAAAGAAAGCAAGGAGGATGCGTAACTACACAAGTCTACACGAGGCGATCGCTCTTGGCGCGATGTCCGCCCCTGAACGAACGTTTATAAATTGTTTGCCCTCAAATGACTTGGAAATGTGGTTCCTAGGGACAATTTGTTGTGAAATGGGCGATTTAGACCAAACGCCGCCCGAACAAACTCTGATTCCTTTGTGTGTGTTAGAAAAATGAACCGTACGGGCATACTTTTGTGTATCTGAAAATACTTTTGATGTGTTAAATTTAAAAAAATTATCCTGTTTTCGTAAAGATCTCTTCGTTTGAAATTGTTAACACAAAGTCGTTTGCCATTTTCCAATTCCGCGCCAAAGATACTTACTTCTCGTAAATCTTCACCTCCCTATATTGGATGCTGTGTTTATGTAAAACGTTTTTTAATGATTATTATACAAAAGTTCGTACTGAATTAAAAGATTATTTGATAGGGACGCGGACGTCTTTATATACTTTTCTCAGAGGTCGGTCATTTGTCTGTGCACCCTTTTGTCTTTTACTTTCTGAGCCTCTTCTTGGAGCTCTTTCTCTTTCTTCTTCCTCTCCTTCTCCACACGTTTCTGAGCATTGAAGCGATCTAAAGAATAGCCATGGCTTTCCATGTTCCATTGCTTGTCTCGGACGGTTTGAATGTACCGGCTAAAGGTGGACCCTCTCTGCGGCACAAATTCCAAGGCACCAATACAAATCTGCTGGTCGACGTAACTGCGAAACAGTTGGCCGGTCTTTAACGTGAAATTTAATGATGGGATAGTAAAGTAGTCCGGGAGGGAGGAGGAGTTCAAAAGCTGCAGCTGAATTAGCTTCATTGGGTCCACTTCGTCGGTCGCAATGTAAACCGATCGAAGGTCGTTGCCCCCGACTTCTGGGTCTCTCATCAACGAAATAGTGAATTCTTCAATGTCAACAAGAAACTTGGATGCCCACTCCTCCGTCAAGAAGTCCCCTCGGCGAATGTGCACCGCGTAGTAGTCCACCGACAGTTTCGTCCGGATCACCTCGGCAGCCTCCCTCACTTCTTTAGAGGGGGCGATGAAGCGGGCTATGTTGTTGTCATACCCGTATTGTTTGCCGCGGCTTCTACTTCTGATGCGTGCCACCGCAAATGAGTGGTACTCAGGAAAGAAGTACGTCAATGAGTCGCTGTTCGTCAGTTCGTAAATCGACCGCTCGCAGACGCCCCCGGTGAGTTCCCCTGTGTGGCACCACGTGGTCTTGTCAGGAGCCTGTGCTGAATCTTTCGCGTAGTAATTTCTGTGTTCATCGACCCATCGAATCCGGTTCGACATTCGAACGGTTTTGTTGCTGAAGTCAACACCGTAATTTACCGTAGAGATTCGTGGGATATCGCTCAGGCGTTTCGAGTTTGCGTTCATCTTCAGAAAGTCCTTTTCCAAGATGACGGGGATAAACTCTCGAAGGCGCTCAACATCGATCAGGGTGGCAAAGTCCGTGCAATATCCCTTGTAGTCTTCGTATCCATAGTCGCAGTCTCTGACATTCAGCTGATAGGACTCGTTGCTGCTTTTGTACTCTCTCCCCAGCGCAAAGCGTGGCAGGACCAGCGTCCGCTTGGTTAGTTTTGCAAACGTCGCCATCGTTTTCAATTCCTCCAGCTGGTTCGACCACCCCCAGTAAGGCTCGTACGCTAAGTACTTTGTAACGCTATCGCCAGAGTGCTGCCCGCACACTAGTACTCTA
>LT642433.1:0-18139 GCA_900128585.1 Stramenopiles sp. TOSAG23-3 | reverse complement strand
CCCCCCCCCCCCCCCCCCTCCCCCTCCGTGGAACATATAATCACAGCATTCGTCCTATGATTGCACCGTATGGTAACTATGAAATAAATACAGTTCCAACAGTTTTGAAAGAGAGAGTTCGATACTTCTTTTACATACTTTTATGTATTGAAAGGATCCATTTTCCTATATGATTCCATTGGTAAACAATTCATATAATGCAACAAGACTGTAAAATGTACTCAAAACGATTCTTTCATATATTATTATGCATTCATCCTATCTGATGATATCTCTTTGTGTTATTATATATTTTTGTTTTATTATTATCTCGTCTTCTTCTTTTATTTCTTCTTTTTTTTTATTATATTAAAAAAATATTATTATTTTAATACTAATAATAATCATCATCTTCTCATCATATAATAATTCTTCTATTATTATTATTATATCATCTTCTTTTCTTCGCGCACATCGCAACTCACTCACTATCCTCCGGGTAACGGTAATGGCAAAGCAATGCTAAGCAATGAATGAGCGAGTGAGTCAGAAGGGGGGTAATATTTACACTGGTTCCAGGTTTCAAGGTGAAGGATAAGATTGTAAGAATACGAAGACAGCGAGGGGGGTGAACGTGTTGGCAGAAAGTTGTAACGATTCGCAGAGGAAACGCAACAGGTTTGGGGGGCAAACGGCCATTCTCATGGCTCAAATAAACGATGAGCTTCGAAATGCGGTGGCGTCTATTGTAGATACTCGGGTTGCGAAGGGCTTTGAAGAACGGGATAAAGTGTTGCTTCAAATGCACGAATCCCTGAAAGAGGTTGCAAATTTGCTGAAAGATTCCGTCAGCAGCAGCAATCCCAGCTCGAAGCGTTCGCCGCGTTATAGGTATTTGCCTCCCGACAAAGGTTACCGAACACCAAGACGGGTCTTGAATCAAGAGCAAATGAGAAACCGGTCAAAGTACTTTACACCGAAAACAAGCCATGGTCGCGTGATGCTTTCGAAGAAGACATTAACGGGAAAGAATAGACTGGGGTACGAGAGTAAATCTATCCGGGGCGACGGGATTCGTATACTGCCGGATATAAATAAACACAACAAGATGTTAGGCCTGGTGGAGCGCAACCGGCACGATTCCCGCCGAGATGGATCGGGGCGGTTGAAGATTAACCCAAACGTGCCAAGAGTTGCGAAAATAAGCATGCAAGATCAAGGGTATACCTCCCCGCGCGACAGGGCGCGGAACGTGGAAGCCAAGTGGGCCGAGAAAGAAAGCAAATCTAGAGCGCGAGAGGAAGCCGCGGAGACGAAAGACGAAATCAGAAGCACCGTGTTCCGACCGAGCAGATACAAAAAGAGTAAACTAGACCTGGTCCCACCGGACAACGGGCTGTTGCTGGATTGGGTCTTTGGATACGGGAAATCTTCCGAGGCGGCCATTGTGACCTCGAACAAAGCGTACATTGCAAGGCTGGGGAGCGGAGAGATTGTCTTCCCGGCCGCTGCCGTCGTGGTCGTGCACGACGACAGTCGCCTAGAACAACGGTTTTTCCGAAAGCACGATGCGGAGGTGGCGTGCGTCTGTGTCCACCCTAACGGCGTGTACGTCGCCAGCAGTCAGTTCTCGCGACGAAACCCTGTCATTTACATTTGGAACAGCGGCAGTGCAAAGGCGCCGCTGGTTTCTCCGACGCATGCTGGCGAACCAGTGCACAAGAGACCAAAAATCCTGAACAAGCTTCGACTCGACAGAACCGGCGGGGCAAGTTCGTTAGACTTTTCTTTAGACGGCAACTTGTTGTTGTCCGTGTCCGAGGACATGAACCACACATTGGTGATATGGGACTGGGTTCAAGGTGAACGGCTCGTGGAGGGAAAGTGCGGCCCCTCTGCAATCTACAATGCTCGCTTTAACCCGTACCAAATGTACATAGACGATCCCGACGACCCTTTCAGCAGACGATGTTACACTATCGGGACGGCTGGGGCACGGAGCACAAAAGTGTGGTCATTAAAATACGCGGAAAATGGGGAGCAGCAGACCCTGGCGGAGAAAGAGCGGACCCCATTTCAGTCTTCCCGTGGCCAATGGAGGCCCTCCTTTCGTAACCCAAACGTTGATGGTTCGACCGGGCGAGTTGGGTACCATGCGCGTGCCAAGAAAATGGAGGACACCCCAATAAATGGGTCGAAATCATGGGTATTGCAAGGTGCGTTGTGTGAAAGTAGATCCAGTGCTGGATACAGACGTAGCGATGAGCTGTCCTTGTCCATGTGCTTTCTGAATGACAAGAGCGGGGGGGGGGCTCTTGTCATCGGGTCGTCTACGGGAACCATCGCCTATTGGCACCAGCAAGTGGAAGAAGGAGCAACCAAGGTTGTGCCACGGGAGAATTCCAAGAGAGGTTTGGTCGACCATGTCATCATGGGGTGGGACCCGGTGGCTTGGCAAGGGGTTTCTATAAAAGACGTGCACTCTGGGTTGGCAATCACGGCGTTGGAAACCATGCAGAGTTTGGGGCCCGAGCGCCAGGTACAATTTGCTAGTGCGGGAAAGGATAACAACATTGTCATTTGGGACGTATATGAAATTACTGAACGCCCGACTCCTGTGCTGACAATCCCTATTGATTCCCACGGGCTTGGGATGTTAAGTTACGGTCGGAAACTGTACATTTGCGCTGCCGAGTCTGGTATCTTGGACCTGATCGTAGGTGACGAGTCGGAGGACATTGCTCCAACCGTAATACTGCACGCGCACCGCCAGTGCGTCGAGGCGCTCGACACTCACCCTACACTCCCTGTTTTTGCAACCTGCTCCCACGACAAGACCGTGCGGCTCTGGTCCATCAAAGAAAGAAGGGTATTGGCCCAAGCGAAACTGGCCGTGCAAGGAAGTGCGATTGCGTTCTCTGGCGATGGCACGCTTCTTGCGGTGGGGATGAAATCTGGATCGTTTGCTGTCTACGGTGTGCAGGCAACGTACCCGCCGGCCCTGGAGCTTATTTTTGCCGGCTCTGTTACCGCACATGAGTCCAAGGTTATTGCAAAGCGCCCACGGCAACACGACTATCACTGGGGGACCCGTTCTCCTCGGCACAGGGCATTCGGAAGGTATGGGGGTGGACCGAAAACTCTGGAGATGAACATTACTGCTGTAAAATTTTCTCCCGACATGCTGAAACTTGCCTTTGGGTGCCACGACAAAAACGTGTATCTGTATAGAGCAGAGACCGCAAATAGTTCATACAGATGCCACTATGTCCTTCAGCGTATCTGCAAAGGGCATTCCAGCGGGGTAACTCACGTCGACTTTTCGGAAAATGGAAGGACGTTGATGTCTAACGACGCCGCGAGGGAGATACTTTATTGGAATGTAGCGACTGGGCGCCAGGAGCGGGACGCGTACAATTTAAGGGACGAAAAATGGAACACGTGGACGTGTGTTTTGGGGTGGCCCGTTCAAGGCGCGTGGCAGACGCGGAAGAAGACTGGGACCACCCGTGACAGTGGGGAGTCAACAAAGGCCAGTTTCATGCTCAACCACTACCGCAAGAACGACGAATGGCTGCTGGACTTAAAATCGAAAGACGGGCAACTGCCTTACCAACAAAACAGCATGACGTTGATGGCAGACGTTTCGCGTCTCCATGATTGCAACCGTTCCAAGTCGCACCAGCTCCTTGTCACCGGAGACGATTCGTACGGCGTCAACCTGTTTCGGTTTCCTGCAGTTAAATCGGCAAAGGCCAGGACATATCGCGGCCATGCCTCCTCCGTTCGCTCCGTGAGATTTTCTGCAAACGACACTCACGTCGTTTCGGTGGGTGGAATGGACAACACTATTTTGGTATGGAGAGTCGTCGACCCAACCTCTGGCATGCGCAGAAGAAGAAAACGAAAAACGAAGAATCAACAGCACGGGGTTTCCTCATTTTCTGGGCGAAACGAAGATATCGGAGAGAGTGAAGAGTCCGTGAAAGAGGCATGGGATTACCTGAGCGGGAAAAAGGACCGTTATACAACCCGAGCGCAGTCGCGCCAACAAAAGGAACGCGCGCTTGAAGCGGCCCGGAAAGCGCTTGGCAGTGACATCGTGGCCATTGAGCAGCCACCCGCGGACAATACTGCGTCGAATTGGGCCTTGTTGGAAGGGGCAGGACCGAGCCAAGAAGAAATCGATCGAAACAAAAAGAGCGTGGAGCAGGAAATTGCTGACTTGTGGCAAATTTTGAACGATGAGAGCGACTCTATGCTAGACAAAGACGGAAATGTGGTAGGAAGTATATCGCCGCGAAAACCTGGAGATGCGAACAAAGCAAAGGGTAATTGGAGGGAAAAGCGATCGAAGAGGCTGTACGAAGAAACCAAGAAGGCTGCAGATTCTTTCCCCAGTGGAAAGGATGATCATACTGCGGCTGCCCAAGAAAATAACCAGGCCTCCGCAACGAAGAAGGCCGGGCCTCCGAAAAAGGAGGAACCTCCGAAGAAGGCCGGGCTTCCGAAAAAGGAGGAACCTCCGAAGAAGGCAGAACCCCCAAAGCCAGCGGAAGAAAAAGCAAAAACGTCCACAACTCCGGAGGCCCAGCCACACGCGACCGAGGAAAAAGTCGACACGGAATTGGCGGAAACAGAAGCTGCAGCTATCAAAATCCAGGCTGCCATGCGAGGAAAGAGAGCCAGGAAAACGTTCAAATCTCATTTGTCAGAAAAGGGCAAACCGAGCAAAGAGTCTATCCAGGAGAAAGCGGACGAGGCCGATTGATGACGACGGGTGGTGGCACGGAAAGCTCGATGGAAAATATGGCGCCTTTCCGTACAACTACGTCCATCTCAAGGTTGGCCATGGGGGAAAGGAGTACATGGTCACGACGGAAGAGAAAGAGTTGTATGAAATCGACCAGAGCGGGGAGAGCAACATGATTGGTACATACGACCGCGACACCAAAACGTTCACAGACCTAGAAGGGAAACAAGAGGTTTGGGACGATGCCAAGCTGCTTTGACACCGTCCGCAGTGAGTAACTTTCAAAACGTAAGAAACAGATTACATAAGTCTTACAATTGTCTCAAGCCTACTATATAATATCTTTCTTTCGCCGATCTTTTGCGTGCTCTCAGCTCTTCCCCTTGGCACGACAGCGTTGCGTTTGGAAGTGCCTTAATCTGTGTTGGGGTTTTGAATGACGAACAACATATAATCTTTATCTGGGGCTATCATGATTTCATTCTTCTTGGACCTAATGCGCAGGAATGTCAAATCATTTTGGGGATCCAACGTCCGTACTACACTACGAGCTTTGGTTGTAAGTTGCGAAATGAGGGACGCGTGGTTTTTTGCATCTTCCGTAGACATATTCGTTTTTATGGGAACACCATCCTTGTTCACAATCAAAATTCCAGTCACGCCCCGGTGGGACTGGATTCGCTTCAAAGTCTCTTCAATTTCAGACGCCATTTAGTTACTGTTCTTGATTATCTTTATCTTTCAAGCGAATGTGCACCAATCCTTGCTCGCGATAATACGCCAATTTTCCAGCCCCACCTTTACCTCACTGTCGTGCAATCCATTTGGATAGAAAGGCAAATAAATACATTCTTCCCGTCCGGTCGGTTAAGACAAACAAAAAAGAAAAGAGAAGAGAAAAAAAATGATGATGATCTATTCGTTGATGTGTCCATATTAAATATTAAACAAGTGGTGCCATTTCGTCATCCGGACCGAGAAGAGTCGGTCGGTCTCGTGTGACTTCTTGACGGTTTGATATTAATTAATAAAATAAAAATATATTCATTACTTAAATAATTAATTAATTCCTTCATTGTTTTATTATATAATAATGTACTTTATCATGTACTTAGCGTAATTGTTTTCAATCTCCTCCTTACGCATTACATCACCGCTGCTATTTGAATTTAAAAATCAAACTTTCATCAACAATAGGAACACAGTGTTGTTAATCTTGAATAACATGCAAATAAAAGGAGATTTCTTTTAAGAATTGAGAAGATTGACTTTTAAAGACTAGACTATTTTCCTTATAAGTACATGAAAAGGCGGAATAAATAGAGAGTAAAACCGTTGGATTTTTATGCATTACAATGCTGTATAGATGTGTTGATTCTGGTATTACCTGTAAATAAACACAACATCTTATATTTTTTATTATACTTCTTCTTGAAATATATCATATTTTGTTTTTTCTGAAACAGCAGCAGCTCGCAGCAAGGCGCAGCTTGCTACCTGACAAAGCCCAAAGATACGGAGCCGTGTGCGTCGTCACACTGTAAATCGAGGGCATGGGTGAAACGATCCTTGCCATTTGGGCATCGAAACAATTCTCTTAACGTTTCCAGACCGCGTAATACGGACGCATACCCAAGAACGAATTCCATTTTGCCCATGTTTTCGCAATATGCATCGTTGGATAAAAAATGCATCCCTTTTGGTGTTATGCAACGATAGGTGGAGATGGTACTCTCGGTCGCATTTGGAACGTTGTATAACATAAACGGTCCGTTCCGTCCATCCAGTATTGATGCGTTGACACAGAAGACGCTTGGGCCAGGCACGCTATGGCACACTTCTTTCCACACTTTGCCGGCGATTAACTGTTTCTTTTCCAGAGGAGAATTGGTAACCAAACTATCACCTGATTCAGGATTTCTTAACGAAAACGCATTATTCCAAATCAATTTGTCTTGCGTTGTGCAGCAAGGCGAAGACGGCTCGTCTTTGCATGTCAATTTGGTTTTGTACAACCGAATGCAAGCGACAGTAACCTCCCATACACGACTTCCGCCCTCAACAGTGGGCTCAATGTCTCGCGAAAACTCGGCCCCGTACGTATCGACCCAGACCGAGCTTTTCTGTGGGTCATTTGGTAACCCCATGTTAAACGCAGTGTTGCTGTGAAAAACAGACTGTTGCCTACCTCCAATATGCTCGTTAAAGCTTGACATGAAAACGTTTGGCGGGCTCTTTTCCAGTATATTTTGAAACATTTTTTGTTGCACCAATCCGCGGAGGTGCCCAGGAGATGCAAACGGCAAAGCGCACTGCGTGAGCATGTACCCACCACTCGATGTAATTTCATCGATACTGCCATCGCTGTCAACAGAAGAATACTGGTTGCAGTCTGTTCCTGTGCCGATGAGAGACGTCGTAAAGCCACCTGCCGGTATCGTGCACGGGGAGAAAAAACCCCACTCGTCCGTGTCAAAATCGGGCTTTCCAAACAACGCCCACATTTTCACAGTCTTGATGTTATTTCGACCTCCATTTTTTTTAATCAGTGCATTGACCGTCGCATTGTATTTCCCAGCACCAACAACGAAGAAAGTCATTTCCTTGTCTTCTTTACGCCAAATTAATTCCGCGCGGGTAGCGTTGTTATAAAAATGATCCAATAGGTACTGCCACATGGTCTCTCGCCCGTCCGGGTAACTCGCGACCGGGCTTTGCACCCAGAGTGCGATGGACGGGGTGGGGATGCCCTGGGCGCGGAGCGCAAGCCACTCTTCAAAAAGATTTTCCAACGGACGTATGACATCTATGTCCGTGTTCTCTGGCCCGACGACTGGCCAGTTTGTGAAATCGACTGCAATGTAATCGAACCCGCCTTCGTGCAACATTTGAGCGTGCGATTTTGCCACGCTGCTGACCATAGGACAATTAGGCATCCACGTTTCATTCGGTGAGCGTGGTGTGCACAAACAGTAGAAGCCCAGCTCCGGTTGAACATTGTAAATGTCTCTGCTTGTTACTGGTACACTTGGTGGAAACACGTCGTCTAATGTTTTCTTTCCATTGCTTTGGATTACAAGCTCCGTTGTCAGTTGCTCCTTCCCGTGCTCTTTCAGCATCGCGTACGAAGCAGCTGCATTGCAGTGCCAAATCTCATACAGTATCCCAACTTGCCTGTCCACCGTCGCGCTTGCAAAGACGGCGGTCCAAAACGACGCGAGCAAACCCCAAAACGTACTCACTACTTTCATCTTGCTTTGTTTAATGTTTTCCTATTTGAAAGACAGGCACCGTATTCAGTGTGGTTAATGTTCAATCAATATTCCAATTCGTTCTGTTAAGCATGTGAAATGTTGGAACGGAAAAAAATTAAATCATTCACAGTATATATTATCAACAAATGAGTGCTTGCAAATTCGGCGCAATATCCTCTCCTCTTCTTGCTTCTTCTTTCTTTTTTTCTTTCTTCTTCTTCTTCTTCTTCTTCTTCTTCTTCTTCTTCTTCTTTCTTCTTCTTCTTCTTCTTCTTCTTCTTCTTCTTCTTTCTTCTCTTCTTCTTCATTATCTTTTTTCTTCTTCTTTTTTTTTCTCCTTCCTCATCTCCACTGCTGTGTTCCTGCTGTTGCTGACGAAGCTGTGATCAGCAGCATAGAGACTCAGCAATCGAGTCATCTCAGTTGTCAAAAAGCAGGGAATAATGCATTTGCTATTAGCTGTATAAAAATAAAAAAAACCGTTGCGATGAAATAGTTCATTCCTTTTTCACTTTTTCCTTATACTATTCTCTTATAAAATATATTTTTTCAAAGCACTTTTTTTGGCATCATCATACAAAAAAAACCTAAGCTTTGAAATGATCCATCGCCTATGATGTGCAGTGTTGTGTGAGGTAGTTTTGAATGAAAATGTGTGATAAATAAATTATATAATTATGGGGGGTGGAAAAAACGTTACAACAAGCAGAAAGGATTTTCAAATTGCTATACGACAAATATTGTACGTATAAATATAATCACGTTAAATAGATACGTATATAAATCCAATCTAGAGATTGTGTTAAAGGATACTTGAAAAGAATTGATTCGATGCTTGTAGATACATTCAATACAACGCATAAGGGAAGTTTTTGAACGTTGCTGTATTGAAACGTTTTTTTATTATTGAACCATGGGCGGTGGCGTTTCGGTAGCTGCTGAAGTGGACCTAGAGGAAGGCGAAAGAAAATTAGAGAAGAGAGCCAATGTAATGCAAAGAAAAGTTGTTGTATTGGGTGCCGGAACACTTGAAGCGAACGGTATATACACGGTTGTGCCCGATAGCAAAAACCCGAATGATCCACTAATTAGGAACGAAGCGTGGATGTTCCGTAACAAAAAAAACTTTACCATTTCCAGGGAAATCATTGATGGCGACGCAGGCTGGATCATAGGAAAAGTACCGACTGCATATTATGGGATCAAGGACAATTCACTCCTTCCCCCGTCCGAAGTTTGGGCGGGAGGTGGCCAATTTGCGGGGGATCTCCCGTTTGCGTCAGTCCAAGACGACGTCGAAAACGAATTCACCGCGAGTTCCTTGCCATCACTGCCAAAGCTTGTGTCGAGAGGGGCAAGGAACAATAATGTGCGAATAGTCAAACCACCGCCGAAGAAATTGGACCTTGATAAAGAACAAGGTGAATTTTATCCGGTGAGTCCACAGCGACAAAGAAACAAAGCATGGTCAACTCCAAATAATACAGACAGAAACATGAAGCTGGGCATGGGGACCGAGATGATTGACAAAGAAAACTTGCGCAATTTTACAAAGCCCTCCATGAATAGATCCCAGCAACGAAAGGGGAAACGGTACGACTATTACCAGCGTCGTTTGAAACTCAGGTCGGAAAACACTGCTTCGTTCGATTCTCCACAGCGCGTTGACCCAAATGTTTTTATTTAAAAAAAGAGAGGCTTGCGTTAACCTGTATATTTATATTTTTTACGTAAAATTGATAATAATTTAACGTAATAAAAATGACCACGCGGGAAGAATGTAATTCTTTAAAA
The DNA here is from genome assembly GCA_900128585.1 of Stramenopiles sp. TOSAG23-3. Classification (NCBI taxonomy): domain Eukaryota; species Stramenopiles sp. TOSAG23-3. The sequence goes on along the minus strand of LT642433.1, from coordinate 8,359 downwards.
ACGTTATGAGATCATCACATAAATTTCACCCTTTCCTTTCCTTGAATGTATCTTTTAATCGATAATGTAACTTTAAACCCTTCAACTCCAACCAGCTGTACTCGTGTTTCATCTTGTCCGTGTCTTCCATGTCTCCAAATCGTTCCGTACTCATATCAAAGTTCTCGTCCACGTCCACCACAAACAGAAGGTATTTGCTTCGTTTTCCGTACTTGACTTCAAACTGGGCATTCTCCAAATAGCTAAATAATTTCTTAGAAGCTTCCTCCAAGCTATCGTCACCGAACAATTTTCCGTTTGTCTCTTCCACCGCCTCGCGAACCATTGTGTCCAACGCACAACTGTCTTTGGCGTCAGTTTTACCACCCACGTCGCTCCATTTGCCTTTGCAACGACGAAGGAGGTACGTGTTGCCTTTTTTCAAGAGCATCCCGGCCGCTCGAACGGGTTTGGACTTGTAATAAAAGGTTGGTCGAATTCCGCTTTCGTTTCGGCGCGCGAAAGTCAAATACGACGCGTTCGTACCATCGTCGAGTTCGACACGACATTCGTGCAGCAGTTCAAAACCACATACGTTTCGAATATGGCCTTGGTCAAAAAAAGGCAGCGAATCTTCCGTAATCCGCCCCGAGTCTTCTTCCAGCACAGTCAAAAATAGCGTGGAAATTTCTCGCTCCAACAGAGAATCCGCCAGGGACGGGCCTGCTTCGACAAGCACTCTATTTTCGTCACCAAATTTATCAGACAGGAAATCGATCGCCTTTTTTGCTGTCAAATCTTCAACAGGCCACAAAACTATTCCCCCATCCCCTAATCGAGCTTTATTGGTCGCTCGAATGCTTTCTGCACTCTCCAAGTTGGTCATTATGGCCACCGCACGACCCTCGCGCATATCGCTTTCATGAACATCGTCAGTATCACGGATTGAAAAATATTTGGCTTCGTCGTCCAAGGCATTGAAAAAGGTATGTTCAAAATCAATGTCCGTACCCCGTGTCAAGAGTACCGGGACAGGGCTGACGGGGGGGGGTGTTTTCAACTCTGATCGCAATCGAATCAAACCTTCCTTCCCAATGCCCTGCAAAGACACGCTTAATTCTTTCTCCGACCTTAAGTTTGCCCCTGTCGTCAAACTGGCGTTTGAAACTGCCCTCAGAAAATTAAAAGCAAAGTAGTCAATATCTACCAAAAGGTCATATTCTTTCGGCAGTTTGTAATCGCCAGGGACCGTGCCGAACGCCTTCGTGGTTTTATTGAATACCAGCAGCCGTGAGAAAAGAGGACCAGGTGAACCCGCGCCAACCAGCCTCCCCATACCCTTTTCCCCAAACACAAGTGTTCCGGCCTCCAGAACACTGGCGGACACCTTCAGCCCCGCTGGCCTGAAGATCGTCGCAGCAGTTTTCTCATTTAAAAAAGTCTTCAACAACCCCATAAGAAATCACGGTTATAACCAGCGTTTCTCCCGAACAATTGTCCTGGTAAAATATGTACTCTTGTACACATCGATATATTTTGATCGTTGGTAAAAACTTCCTCTCTCTCTCTGACAAAAAACTCTTTTGCTTTTTTTCTTTCTTCTTCAGATTTAATTGATTTTTTTAATCATCGATCGCATCTTCTTCTCTCAACACAACCTAAGTAATAATAATAATGCATGATGATGATGTGATGATATGATGAAGATGGAGTTCTCTTCTTCTTCTTCTTTTTTTTTTTTTCTCTCTCTTTTTTTTCTTCTTCTCTTCTTCTTCTTCATCTTCTTCTCTTCTTCTTCTTCTTCTTCTTCTCTTCTTCTTCTTCTTCTTCTTCTTCTTTCTTTTTTTCTCTCTCTCTTCTTCTTCTTCTTCTTCTTCTTCTTCTTCTCTTCTTCTTCTTCTTCTCTTCTTCTTCTTTTTTTTTTTTCTCTTTCTTTTTTTTTTCTTTCCTTCATCATCATTTTATTATTATTATTTTATTCTTCTTCTCTATCTTGTCTTCTTCTATAAAAATTTGAATTTCGTTTTCATTTTGTATCACGTAACGTTTGTTTGCCCGTATGTTCTTTTTCGTCATTTTACGTTTATCGTCTGCCTATGATTGGGAGGACATAGGGAGTTTTATCGTCTATCAATATCACCTTGACGTGTCTTAATTCTTAATTGTTTGGCCCAGCTTACGGTGGTTGGTAAGGTGCTGCACGTTTCACTTGCCCTGTCAAGAGGAGTAGGGTTATTTCCCGCGTTTCTGGGCATGGCATCGAATGGTATTTTGAAGGGGGGGTCGTCGGACAGTGAGGATTACGTCGATGCCTTGACAGAGGAAGGCAAAGCTACAATTATGGCCATGGTGCAATATCCAAAATTTTTTAACCCAGAGACTGGTGACCCTGAGTCTTTGAAAGAGTACACCGACCGAAATGTTCTGGAATATGCCAAGACGGTGACGTTCGGCTTAAACCTTTTAGATATTGCCCAGAATGGGCAGGACATGGAGTCCTTGTATTGTACAGCAACGAAAATGAAAAATAGTATGAAAAAATATATGGCCAGCCTGCCCGTTGCTCCGCCCGCCCCTCCGACCAGCAAGGTGCCTGACCTTCCAGTCCCGGACGGAAGGAGAGCCGCATCCCAAAAAGGCAAAACTGCAGCGCGGAGAAGGGCACACGACGGTGCTCGCGGGGTGGCGGAGGGGAAGCGGGTGGCCCGGCAAAAGAAACGTCCAGTCTACTCGCCTGTAACGCATTCCAAAGCGTGGGGCCGGGCAAAAGCGCCGAAAGAACCAAAAGAACCAGCAGGGCCGAAAATAGCGAGACACAAGTCTGAGAGCTCATCGGGTGTGAGTGCCCCGATGGAAAGAGCATCCCACATAGTAGAAGATGACTCCGACGATGCTCGCATGCATGTGCTGCTGGGGAAACTTCATGGCATTGAGCGTTTAATCAACCTGGTGGGTCTCGATAACGAGCGAGCGCAATCGGTGCTGGGCCGTGCAAAAGTTTTAGAAGGCGCGATCATGGACGCGAAAACTCCACAGAGTCGAGCTTCGGATCTATCGTTGTTGCAATCGGATTTGAACATTTTGAACCGGCTACTTAGCGACGGAAACAATTCGTGAGGAATGAGATTGGTTCCTTCTCGCGTGTTTGTCAGAGGCCCCCACGGAGTTCAATTAAAAAAATTCGCGCCCAAAAAAATCATAGAGTGTCTATTAAAAAAGATCTCCTTGTTTTTTTGCATATGTATAGCATACTATATGATTTGTTTTTTCTGTATAAATATAATTTGTTCTTTTTTTCTAAAAAAAAGTATTAATCAAAGCAAACATACTATATATTTTGGTTTTTTAATCAAAGCAAAACGACGTTTTTTTTATTTTTACTACGCATTTTGGCTTTTTTTACAGACTCCACCCTGCACCAGCCGAACCATGTTCCAAACGAGAAAAACAGTGACAAAGCAAAAGAAAATCGAGAGAAGGGAAAGTTCACCTCCCATGCCTGAGTACACGGTGGCGCCAGCGCCGCACGCGAGTGAGGCGACCAGAACGGTCGCCCGGTTCAATCCTCGCGCGTTATATTCATTTCTCTCTTGCTTCAAGCAAGGGCTTACGAACCCAAATATATTGAAAGCGATAAAAACAGTGATAAAGGACAAGAAAATTGAGAGAAGGGACAGGCCGCCTCCTGTGCTCGAGTACACGGTGGCGCCAGCGACACACGCAAGTGAGGCGGACAGAAGGGCCGATGGGTCCACGACGCGCGCATTCAGTTTTTCTATCTTTTTTTCGGCAGTAAGGGAGGACTCGTGAAGCTGCTTCAACCGAGTGGCCCCCAACTTCGCCATGTTCAATTCCTTCTCGTCCTTGATCCGTGAACCCTGGGCGTCCCCTGCAGAGCGTAGTTTGAGGAGATTGACGGGGAACTTCCCATCTTTGTTTTTCATCATCATTGCCGGCTGCCAATCTTCGCCTAAGATGGAAAGCATCGTGTTTGCCATCTCAGGAGAATACCTAGCAACGTAGTGCAACGCGGTGTTCTCGTTCTCGTCTATGTGGCTTAGCGGTGGGTAGCGCATTTGGAGCAACTCCGACAAAATGCACGAGGCTCCTGCTCGCACGGCGACGGCGACCTCGTGCGTACACGTGTCCATCTGCTTCAACGGTTCGGGTTCGTTCAATTCTTCTTTCGGGGCACTCGCCTTTCCCGTTCGTTTAATGGGGGTCGGCTTGATGGTAGCGTTCACTGCGTCGCGTGCCACGGTTTCTTTGAAAAATCGCCGCCCTGGGTGCTTCATTTCAGACTTTATCTTTTTCTTCTCATCTTTTCTCCGCTGACGATACTCTTCTTGCGCCTTTCGCATTGCTGCAAAGTACGCCCTCTCCGCTGCTTTTCTCTCTTTGGCCTCTGCGCTGGCCTTTCCCTTACCAGGTTTCCCAGATGGGGACCGTTTGGGCTCCCGGTCGTCCCCCCCGTCTTCGCTGTCGTACCTTCCCTCGTCGACACTGCGCCCACCGTTGACCTTTTCGAGGCACAGTACTTTCGCCTCGTTCAACCGCTGCATCATGTTGACGCTTTCTTCGCTATTTTTGTTTTTGTCAGGGTGCCATTTCAGCGCCAACTGTTTGAACGCCTTGTTTATGTCTTTTTCTGCCGGGTTGTCCTCTTCTTTTAACCCCAAAGTCTCGAATGGGCTGACTAATTTCCCCGCTTTTCTGCCATCGTTGGTGCCGTCGCTGCTGTTCCCTGCTCCCTCGTCGTCCCCTTCCGGGTTAAACTCGCCTCGCTTTGGGAAAACACTGAACAACAAGGATAACACCATGGCCAAGGGCAATTTTCCGATTGCGCCGGACCACCGCAGGCATTTTCGGGGCAGCGTGTTTTGTTTTTCCTGGTGCATTCTTTCCATTTCAAGCAGAATCTCCAACATTTCCTCTGCGCTCATCTTGTTTCCTCTACCGCCACCAATACCACCCGCACGGCGCGTGGCCTTTCCCCCTCGCTTCTTCTGCTTCTTTCGACTCCGCGTAGACATTTGAACCAGTTTGTGCCGAGTTCTTTCTTGGCAGCGGCCGATGAAATCGTGGAAGAAACGGTTCTGCTGCCGATGTGGCTTTGCTTTTCCTCGCGCAACGTTTGAGACGAAATAATTACCAGGTACGGTTCCCTTAAAGAAGAAATCGTGGTGTTCTTGCAGGAAGCAAAATCTCTGCTGGAAGGACACGGCGGACGGACTTTTTTTTTTTTTTTGGGTTAAAAATTTGTGCAAGTTAAAAACAGTATATAATTCCTTATGTACTTATATTCTTTATAAGTTGATTATCTTATTTCTATATATAATATATGAAGTATATTTTCTAATGTGTCTTTTGTAAGGTAAATATATACAACAAAATCAAGCCTTTGGCCCCCCCCCCCCCTGTCGTCGTCTGTCGTCGTCCAACCACAAAAAACAAAAAACAAAACACTCCTCACCACTTCTCTTCTCTTCTTTTCTCTTCTTTCTTCTTTTCTTCTTTTTTTCCACACCTCCACCACCACCACTCCTCCTCGCCGCGAAAGTGAATCCATATAGCTTAGATATAATACTAATAATATTTTATAAATTATAACAGATTTTATTGGAAGGAAGAATGAATTTGAGGAAAACTGTTGGAGAGTGAGTATTCAAAACAATTTAATTGACTTTCGGTTACTTTTGTTTGAAGTAAAGTTTTGAAAGGTTAGGTTCTTTCGATAACGTCTACATATATTTTATACACAATGTTTACACCGGCTGGCGCGGCTATCTCTTCCGGTGAGAAGCAGTACATTTTAGATGGGGTGAAGCAGAACGTTCGGGAAGATGGGCGTGGTAGGTTTGACACTAGATCTTCAAGGGTAGAGACTGGGTTTTTGTTGCACGTGAACGGGAGTGCCCGTCACACCACACTCTACAATGGAACGGATGTTATCGCGTCCGTGAAAGCAAATTTTGTTGAACCAGAGACTGCATCGCCGAGGCAGGGTAAAATATCGTGCAACGTGCAGGCACGGGAGGGGCTTTCCCTGGCAAACACGAGCCCTGCCGTCTTGACGCAGCGTTTGCAGCGCATTTTTTCCGGGTCGGAATTTCTAGATCAGTTGTGCATCTGCCCCGGCCAGTACTGCTGGCTGCTGAACGTGGACGTTTTTATAGTTAGCTGCGACGGCAACGCGTTGGACTACGTCGTCCAAGCCACCCACGCGGCACTCAATAGTGTGGTGCTGCCGAGAGTCTCCGTCATCGATGGCGACGGTGGCACGAAAATATTAGACGTTAGCAACGACCCTACGGTCCATAGCACACTAGATACATCCATGCTGCCCGTGTCCATCTCGCTCTGGCTGTTGGGGGGCGTCCCTATCATTGACACCACGAAAAAGGAGGAATTGTGTGCCGACAGCTCCATCACTATATGCATGGATCGTGAAAATAGTATTTGCGGGCTCTACAAAGCGGGCGAGCAAGCCGTTGCCCCGAAAGTCATAAAACTGTGCATCGGGGCGGCGGCGAATATTGTCAAAGGCATATTTGAATCCTTCGACAAGAGCCTGCAGGGGGAGAAAGCCTCGACGAAAAGGAGAGACATCGTGTTGGAAGAGGAATCCAAGGTGGCCGGGTTCAACTTGTAACCGTAAGTCGAGATATGCGAACATTGGTCGGCCACGCACTAGGTGTGAAAAACAAATTATATACTAGGTGTGATATCATCATTTAACTTGATTCAGAACAGAGTTAATTTTTATGAAAACCAAAAGAGCAAAGATAAGTTCGCAGTACATGAAGGAATGTAAACCTTGAATGTTTAAATTCAGAGTTCAGTTTTTAATAATAACAGCCAATTTTCTTGTTTTAAATGACTACGGGGTACATTTTACTGAAATTTCCAAAATTCATCCTTCCTTGCAAAGTAATTTATTTTTGCCCACACCACTACAGTCATTAAAAATAAAAATTTTGATTTCTAGGTTTTTATAAATACGTCACAAACCACTTCCCTTCTGTTACACGCCTTCGTGTTTTCCTCGTCGTCATCATAGTGTATCGGCTAGGGCCGCGAGAAAGGATTCCACTGCAACGGGAGAGTCCAAAACAAAGTTGGCATTGGTTTTTCTCCCAAGACCCTTCCCCCCATCCTTGGCAACCAGGATTCCAAACGACAAGCCCCCGTACTTGCATTTTAGCTCCTGAAATGCATCCTCGTCCGTCACATCGTCCCCGATGTACAGCGAAATGCTCATCTTGTTCTCTTTCTTCAGGGCAGCATCCATTTTTTCCAAAACCCACGAAACGCACATGCCCTTGTTCCAATCAATGCTGGGGCGAACCTCCAGGACCATTTTCCCCCCCCTGACTTCCAGCCCTACCGCCTTCCCCGGTGTGCCACCCTCCCATTTCCCCACGCAAAACTCTTCTTCGACAATTTTCCGGACCCTGTTTATCACAGATTCCTGCTCTCCTTCCCCAACGCACCTGTAGTGCACGGTGAAACACAAATCGTTCCACTCGAGCCGGGCCCCGCAAACGTCCGCGACGGCCTTTTCTAATCTGCTGAAGCCTGCCGTCAGTATGTCTTTGTGGTCTAACCCAACCTCAAGGTCGTGCTGAAACTGTGCCGTCCCGTCTAACTTGAAGCCGTGGCTTCCGGCGTATATGATGTCGTCGATTTGTACAAAGTTCCTCACGGTCTCCTTCGCCCGTCCGCTGATTACTACAGTCGGTACAAGCCCTGCAAGACGCTGCAACGTAACTTTAGTCTTCTCCGGAAGAAACGCAGCCTTTGGGTCAGTCACGATCGGACTCAACGTACCATCATAATCTAAAAAAACGACCAGGGAGTGCGAGCCACTGCCTAACATCTGCTTAACCCGTTCAATTGCCACAAATCCGTCTTCCATCTCAGCACCATCGTGGGAGCAAGCGGTAAACGAACCCGGGGTAGCCCCCGTCGTGGCCATATTTGACACGCGCGGCGTCGGGTTGGTGGGGTACAAAAGGTGGGCCAGGGAGGCAGGTAGGGAGGCAGGCAGGGCACACCTGAATATCCCCAAAACCAAACCAACGGAAAAAAAAAATCAATACAGACGATTCTCGTATTATTTATTTTTTTAACCCTTCCATCGCGGCCTACAAAACCTTTTTCGCAACAATCTTACCACCATAAATAATAATGATATAGAAGAAAGCAACAAAAAAATAGTTTAAATTATTTTGTGTGTATATTATAATAAGAAGAGCTATTTGCAAAAGCTCCACTTTTTGTGGACATGTTAGTGTTATCAATAGGGTAACATGTTTTTACTTTTGTCCTTATTTATTATAATAAAATATACCTACTATAAGAAGAACTAAGAAGATAA
>LT642432.1:0-18200 GCA_900128585.1 Stramenopiles sp. TOSAG23-3 | reverse complement strand
CAAGCACCACAGCGGAGTTGAACCTTCTAGACGGATCGTCTGCAGGAGCGGTTGTCAACAGCAAAGCCGTGGTGTACTCGTCTCTAGGTGAAATAAAAGGATCTAAAATTCTAGCCGAAAAAGAAGACACAGTTAATAACGATGGAGTGGATTTGTTGACTTTATCTCATACGACTAGTGATGGTGGGAACGGTCAAGCTGGCATCGGGGTCGGAATCTCATTTGAGTCTGAAAATACCGATGGGAATCCAGTAGTCGTTGCCAAGTTAGAAGCAGTTCTCTCCAACGCAAATGCTGGAAGCGAAGTTGGGGATTTTTTATTATACACTGCGGACGGTGGCTCTGTAGATAAAATCGTGACATTGAATAAACAAAAACTCGACTTAGAATCCACAAATGCTGTGTATTCTATAGGCGGCACTACAGTTTTATCAAAGGATACCCTAGGTAGCACCGTTTTAAGCTCAGCGCTGACAAGCGTGGGGTCTTTGTCATCTTTGACAGTGGTAGGTAAAGTTACCGTGGAAGGCAATGAGATCGAACACACTGGAGACTCTGACTTGAGCATTACATCCACGAGCCAAAAAGTAAGCATTGAAAATGTGATTTTCGACAATGGAAAAGTTTCTGGAGTTACGACCCTGGAGGCGTCTGGTGTCGTTCAGCTAACGTCTGAGACAGTGTCTACGAGCACAGAATCTGGAGCATTAGTTGTAAGTGGCGGAGTTGGTATCGGGGGAGCTTTGAACGTTAAAGGAAACATAACATCGACGAATGGAGTGGCATCCTCCTCGGACAGAAGGTGGAAGAAGCATATTCGCCAATTAAACAATTCGTGCCAACTGCTAAAAAGAGTGCGTGGTGTTTATTACAATTATCGAACGGGCGAATACCCAGAAAAAAGTTTCCCCCCTGAAGAGCAGTTGGGAGTAATTGCGCAAGAAGTTGAAAAAGTTTTCCCTAGTGTTGTGATTACCAACAAGGACGGCTTTAAATCTGTGCAATACGGAAAAATAAGCGCTATCTTAATTGCCGCAGCAAACGAACAAACTAGAGCCATTGAAAGTCTTCAAAGACAAGCCGATGTATTGGCAACTACAAAAAAAGAGCCAGAACCAGCCTTTTCTCCACTAGACAGTTTGCCAAAGCTCAGGGAAAACAGGCACGGCGGTGTCGATGCAGTTTATGCAATAATCGTTTTGATAGCGATTTTGACCTTAGTCCTCTTCCCTTTGACAATGATTGGTTTCTACGAGGTATTTTTGCGAGAAAGAGTCAAGCGCAGGGATGATATTATTGTGAAGCCTTTTCCCGACCGCAAGAAATAAAAAAAAAACTAAAATATTTCCTCAGTTTTATCTTATCTTAAAGCATGTACACTATATTAATAATTTGTTTTTTTTATTACATCCTCATGCTCATAACTCCGAGCTGATGACAAGACCGATATCTTTAATAGGTTAATTCTTTTTTCATGAATTCGCAGTCCGCGACAAGTGTCTCAGCATATCGTGAAGGTCAAATTCTGCTTGTTCGTTGCTGTTCTCTTCAGGCATCGCTCTTGAATTTTTGTACTGCGCAATTGCGAGTTCAATGTGCCGCTGTTCAATTCCGCTGGCATCGCACAAAGTCGCAGCAATCGCTGCCTCGTTTGCAACGTGCGCCAGCTCCGCTCCAGAAAATGACTTGGTTTCACGAGCCAGTACATCAAAATTCAGCCTGGTAGTCAAGCATGGTTTGTTTTTGAGGTGGACCTTTAGAACTTCTTTTCGCCCGCTGAAGTTTGGCAGTGGGACTTTAATGATACGATCAAATCTTCCTGGACGACATAGAGCACGATCTAACATTTGGAACCTGTTCGTGGCTCCAATCACTACAACCCCACTGTTTTTTGTATCAAAACCGTCCATACACGTTAACAACTGGTTCAGCGTCTGCTCTCGCTCCTCGTTTCCACTGAACCCTTGACCACGGGCGCCCCCAAGAGCATCCAACTCGTCAATAAATAGCAAAGAAGGGCTACTCTTTCGCACTCGTTTCCACAACGAACGAACCCTGCTAGCACCGCGCCCGGCATATACTTCAACGAAATCGCTACCGCTGCAATAAAAGAAAGGGACGTTCGCCTCAGAGGCAATGCACCGAGCGAGCAACGTTTTCCCAGTCCCTGGAGGTCCTACCAACAAGATTCCTTTGCTTAATTGTGCACCTAAACGCTCGTACTTTTCAGGGTGCTTGATGAAGTCTACCACTTCAACAACCCTAGCTTTTGCCTCGTCAATACCGGCGACATCTTTAAATGTTACCCGGGGAATATGCCCGTCGCCACTGGAAGAATTATGGGCGCCAGTCTCTTCGCCGACGTCACCAACAGTATCTTTGTAAATTTTGTAGAATAAACCACCCATTGCAAGCAAATACGCGAACGGTAGGCTGGCAACAAGAACGGGCAATAACTTTGATTTCAAGGGCGGTGACCCGACAGAGAAATTGACTTCTTGCTTCTGCATTACTTTCACTAAGCCAGCCCCAACATTACTTTCCGTGATTGGTATTGTGTGCTGCACCGCATCTGGCAGGTCTTTTGTCCAAAACTTGTAGGCTCCGTTACCCTGAACCGAGTTGTGCGAAAACAGCACTTTTATGATTTTGCCAGCTTGCAAAGACTTTAAGAACGCAGAATAGGCAACGATTTTTTCCGCCCCTTTAATTTTCCGCGAGTTGGGAATTCTCAACAACAGCAAAAGTGAAAAAGTCACCCCAGATAAAAATGGGTTCTTTCGCACTGCTTGGAACAGTCTAGAAAAGTACGCCCCCATGAACCTATACAATGGTCGACGACTGCGCGATGCTTTCTTTCCCCAAAAAAATGTCTATATTTCTTCTATTTCAACGCAAACTTGTATTTTCTCTCTCTATTTCTTCAGCTTTTGCAATTTCAGACAAATTCTTTTAATCATTCCTTATACCATTTCATACAATCCATCCTCCGCTGGAGAAGAAAGACTTCTCTGAATAATTCTACTACTACTAATATAAAAATGATCATTTATTATTATTTTTTTTTTATTTATTTATTAGACTATATATTTATTAAATATTATAGTCTAATATTACTACTACTATATTATTTTATTATTATAATAATATCATCAGTCGTCGTCGTCTCGTTGTTTTTATTATAAATACCACAGTCGTCTTCTAGAAATAAATAATCTACCTCCTCCTCCTCCTCGTATTATTTTTTATTCTTCGATTTAGGTAGATCTACTATGGACTACGGTAATTCTATAATATAAATAATACGATGTGAGGCGTAGCCCCAGTTTTAACTCTAACACAGGCTTTATTTTAGTGATCCTTTGTTAGCTGCAGAAGTTCAATATCTTTTTACAATATATACTACCACATTTCTCCGCATTCTATATGAAAAAAGACTCGGGCTTTTGCGCTGAGGAGTTTTTTGTTTCTTTCGACTTCTTTTCAGCTCCGGCGCCTTTGCCCTTAACATGAAACGACTGCAGCGCTTTGGCCGGGTTATCTCGGTAGACTTGTTTAATTGTTCTTGGCTTTATCCTGCGCATTTGTCCTGGGCGAAACGGTGTTTTTCCCTCGTCATCTTTGCCCCCAAAGACTTTCTTATGAGCCATGTCCCTTTGTCCTGTCCGTTTTAACTCCGCTTTCCGCTTGGCTTCCCGTTTCTTCTTGCGCTCAAGTTTTTTCTCTTTCATTATTACATTGTACTTCCTCACGCTACGGCTCACAGCCAGCATGGTTCCCAGAAAGGCAAGAAACAAAGCGCCCACAAAAGTGTACACCAGCGTATTACGAATGAAGGTCTCCTCGAAATTGTCTTCCGCCATTTTGTTGTTTACAGCGCACTGAAAGGCAAGGTTTCCAACGAATGCAACCGATGTGGCAAATAGGCAACAGTGCTGTATTTTATTCAGCAGGTTTATCCGGAAGGGGCTGTACAGAGCATGCATAGAATGGGAGAGAATAGCAATAACAAATGCCAGTGTGCATTGGACAATGGCATACTGATACATGACCACTAGCGCCCCAGTGAGTAAGCACTTGTGCGCCAAAATTTGTACCTCCCATAAAAATGAGGATGGCTTGTAGTTCACGTAAAGGAACCCAACTTTGCTCCTAATTACGGGATCGGCCAAATTTCTTTTATTTTTCACGAGGTAGATTGCAATGAACGTTGGAAGTCCTACAATATACATACCAATGACTACCATGGCAAACATAAAATACGGGACGTACTCCCCACCCCCACAGATTCGTCGATAGTCTTGCCGAAGCATATAAATCCCGTCCAGGTACTCGCATTTTACCATATTAAATGTCTTTACAGAAGTTGGTTGGTGCTGAAACATGAACCATTGAAAACCTACCGCCATGGCTCGACTCTGAAGTGTTACCTTCGCGCTAAGCTTTTGGGATCGAAACATACTCACTGCTCGGAAGCCTTTTCGCACATTGGCCCATCGGTTCAGCCCGGTCACTTTGCCTCCCGGGTTTTTATTTTTGAACATGCTCAACATTCCTTTCCCACCCCCCATTGCCATCATCTCTTCAAGGCGTGCTTTTGCGGCCGGATCTATCCCCTTTTTCTTTTTTCTCTTGCTACGGATAGTCAACACTACCAACCCTATTGCGTAGACAATGAGAATGAAAACACCAAAACCAATCAGCATTGACATGTCGGCCGCATATTTCTCAAAATACGTCATTTCGTACAGGCACGGAAAGCCAAAAATTGCTACAAAGTCAAAACTGAACACTTCAAAATACGCAGACATACTAAACCCAATATTCATGCTGGGGATTTCTAGCGTATATACACTTTTTATGGATGTCATTACCTGCAAAAAGTTAATAACTAGTTTTGTCACTTTTTGGATATCTTTGGCAATTATGGCTAGGGAACGAAACTTGTATATAAAGTACGCACCTGCAAGGCCAACACCAACCATGGTCGCTATCGACAGGACGATGCTTCCGCCACTCTTACCCTCGCATGTGCGGCAACCACTAGCTGTCATATAGAATTCACCCTTTCTGCACACTGCACACGATGGGCCACTGTAACCCATTTCCGAATGACATCGTTCTTCATGATCAATTACAGCAAGGTTGTCAGTACCGTTCATTATATACAAATCAACGAACGCGGGGTTATTTGACCCTAAACAGCCCTGAGGAACAGGACATCGATGAAACCTTGTAATTCCAGTAAAGTTCTTATTTCTCCAAAAACCAAACAAGGCTTTCACGTGCATCCAAGCCGGTTGACCTTTGCAGTCCCCGCCATACGGGCACCGCTCGCAGCGCCATACGAACGGATCTATGAGCTCTTTCCATTGGCATATAGGTTCCATTCCCCGCTCAATGCATCCGCTGGGTCCATTTACGTCCCTGGTTTCCAAGTACTCGTCTTGATCAACACAGTCCACTCTTACAGGCCATGTAAAAGACTCACGAATAGAGTAGGGATCACTTTCAGCACGAACAATATAGTCCTTTTCATCCGATGAATCCAGCCATTCTACTACTGCAACAAGTCGAAAAAAGAAATGTCTGCTATGCAAGTAGTGGTCAAGCGTCATTGTCGCAAAACAGTTTTTCGAAGAGGTTGAAGTTCGTACGGCAACAGGGTGTGTTATTTTCATAGCTTCCTCTAAAGTCATAGATTGCGCCTGGGGAGAGAATTTCGTATAGTCGTCCTTGTCTGCGCCTGGGGAGAGAATTTCGTATAGTCGTCCTTGTCTTTGTCCCAATCAACTTCAAAGTACACCGTCTTTCCATCGGAAACTGCTTCACTTTTGCTTACAACGTCTGCTTCACAAAATTTTGATACTACGATCGCATTTCCAGAGCACGTAGCACTAAAATCAGGAACCCCATCTTGTATAGTGCTGGACCATTCTATTAGATAGAAGATCAAAGTACCTGTTAACTGCTCTAATGGGTTGAAATCGATGCGGATAGCCTGCGGAGCGAAATAGACCATGCTTTGAGGGGGTTTGATAACCGCAAGCTCATCTCTACTCACGGGTTCTTTACAAGCCGACGAACCGACGGCAGAGACCTTACCACAGCGACAATTTTCACAGACCGTTCGCCCAGGATCAGGTTGAAATTCGTTTATTTTACAACTTTTACACGCCAGTCCACCTACGGAATACTTTCCTTTTGGGCATAACAGACATTCAGGTGAAGCTATACCGGGCGTTTCCGTTCCATCACGGCATTGCGTACACATAGTGGAGTTTTCAGAACTCGAAAATTTCCCCATGGGGCAGCCATCACAGCTTCCGGCTTTGGGGACGGCACTATAGCGGCCAGGAACGCATGCGTCACAACTGACGGATCCTAACAAGTCAGCTGCGTAACCGGCAGGGCAATCGTCACACACAGATCCTCCACTGATTGGAGAAAACTGTCCCTTTTGACACTCTAGGCATACTGCCTGCTTAATAACATTTGTAATTTTTCCTGGGGGACAGCTCAAGCAAATGGCGTTTCCTGATCCTTCAGCATATTTCCCTACAGAGCAGCTTTCTCTACGGCCGTTGTTACACATTTCGCCAGCCAGACAACCCTGGATATCGTTGCAGTTACTTTGGCATTTGTCATCACAGTTCTCGTGGTTTTCATCACAGCTGACCCCAAAGGATCCGGCGGGAATAGCAGTTTCTAAATCTACCCCATCTTTACAGAAGTAATTGATATTCTCCATACGGGGACATATGTCTGCTCCTCTAATAGCAGTTAGGTTCCCTTTCGCCCCTTTAAATTCCCCCCCTCCAAGTATTGTGGCATTATCACACTCAGTGTAAGCGATACTCAATATACCACTAGTTGCGTCACCGACATCATCGCAGTGATGGTTCTGTTCTCGGTTTACAACGCGTTGGACGCATGTATCCCATTTATCAAGCGCAGCAGAAATACAGGTATAGTTTTCGAAGCAGTCAAATTTTACGGGCGCTCCATACGGACATTTATACCCCTTGGGGCAGACTTTACATTCCGTTTTCCCCAGTTCATTTTGATATTGGCCAGCTTCACATTTTCTGCATTCGGACATGCCCGTTCGCGACGAAAACTTACCTGCAGGACATTTTCGTGATTCTCCACATGTGCATTCTCTCCCCATTTCGCAAAGCGCAACTGCTCCACGAGTGCAGGAGCACCAGTTAATCCCTACTTTATCATCGCAATCCGATGCGCCAATTGATGTAGTAATCCTATGCCCGTCTAGAACGACGAGTTGGTTTTGGGCGCTGGTGCCCACGGGACAGTAGTAGCGATTTCCCAACGGGGCGGTTGCGCTGCCTTCAGAGCAGTCACATGGAGTATCATCAGTGCTGTCCCCGACACATTGCATTCCGAACGGACAGTCTGCGCATTTATTATCTTGGTCTCTATAAGAACCGGCAGAGCATGTGCAGTCAGTGATACAGCTGCTGCTTCCGGGAGCTGCTCGCCCACTGGAACATATTTTGCAGTCGCTTTGCCCAGTTTCGTCTTGGTAGACGTCATCTCGATTCGGAGAGTTACTGTGCTTGTTCTGCGCTGAGCAAATTTTGCACTCGGATTGAGCAGCTTGATCGGTATAGAAACCAACAGAGCATTCCGTGCAATATGTCCCCCCTAAAAACTTGGATATTTTCCCAGGCAAACAAGTCTCACATTCACTGTTTCCCGTCCCTTTTGCTACTTGACCGAGGGCGCACACCTGGCAAGGTTCGGCCTCCGTTCCACTCGCACCTGCGTGGAATCTTCCGGCCTTGCAAGCTCTACACTCTGTGGCACCCTCAAACGGGGCATCTTTCCCACTCACGCAAATTAGGCAGTCCGTGGAAGCTCCTGGGATATTGTTGTATTTCCCCCCAGGACACAAGGTACACTCTGTGCTTCCTTCTTTCGGGGAAGTTCGACCAGTGGGACAATTGGTGCAACCTGTAGATCCACGAATATTCGTAAACCGCCCCTTCGGACAAGATACACAATTGGAACTAGTTGAGGTAGACTGCGACTGACCAGTCAAACACAACGAGCATACTATTGATGAGGTGTTTTGAGCAAACCGCCCGGCCAAACAGGATGTGCATATATGGGAGTTATTTGACGGGGCAGACTTTCCAGTATCGCATTCTTTACAGCTCCCATCGGTGCTACCTATTTCATCCATGTACTTTCCAGGGACACATCCAATGCACTTGCTAAGCTCTTGCGATGGGCCAACGGTTCCCTTAGAACACGGCACACATTCAGACATGCCTTCAATGTCGGCAAATAGACCTATGCTACAACGTATACATTCTATTTCTGCACTTGCGGGTTGATACTTGCCAACTGCACAATTCTTGCATTTTGCCAGACCTCGTACGTCTGCCATACGACCGTGCGGGCAAGCCTTGCACCCGGGAGAGTATGGCACACCAAATTCGTCATTGTATTCCGTTTTTTTACACAGAGCGCAGCTGAAGTAACCAGCCGTTTCGTTGAAAACACCATGCTTGCCAGGAGAACACATGGCGCATTTAGCCATACCCATATTCGTCGCAAACCTTCCATTTTCACAGTTTTTGCAATTATCTTGTCCGAACTCGCTGTTATACATTCCTGCAACGCACGCAACGCAACTGTCCCGTTTTACAGGGTTGGTTCTATAACCTGGATCACAAAACGAATCCGTGGCAATTACAAGTTCATTAGTGTTGGAAGGTCCACTGCTTAACCCAGAATCGGTGCATATTTCGGAAACCCGAAAGGCGTACTTCGAACTGTACAATAACCCAGGAGCAACACAGCTGGTTGAGTCGTATTTATATATGCCATTATCACAGTCTCCTTCAATACCCCGCCATGGAATGTCATAATGAGGTGCCATGTATACGCCTCTGAGCTGTTCCACTTCTCTTAATTCAATCTTCCAATTCAAAAATTCACTACCGGAAGAAACACACGAACTGTCGTCTCCAGCCCAGCTGAGTCCCATGGATGTCCGTGATACAAACGGCCCCGGGTTAACGTTCAATGGAGGAAGAGCAAAAGAGGCCAGAGTCTTAATTGGTTTTGACCTCTCCGAAAAATCACTGGATGCCCCACTGTCCGAACAAATTTCTCGAACCCTAAATTGGATCCACGTGTTCGGTGTCAGCAACTCCATAATACAAAGGATGTGTTTTCGAGAATTGCTGGCGTGCCAATGGTGGCAAGCTGTGCCTGGGTTTGTTCCAGAAACATTTTTAAAGGCATGTGATACAGTCAAATTGACAGCCGTAAATGTGAAGGAAATGCTCCCATTCAATGTATTGATATCCTTCAAAGATATGCCATAGTCTGTGGTTTCATGGATGTACAATGTTTGACTCTTAAGTTCGTGTGGGGCGTCCGATGCCAAATTTTGCATTTCAACTTTGTCTCCGGGTAAGAAGTTTGAATCAGCGACCAAAGACGACAAAGATAATTCAACATTTTGCCCAGAATTAACAGAGACAGATACTACATCTATAGGGTCCCCGACTTTTATGTATTGCGGGTGAAATTGTACAAATTGTGATGTTGGTTTTGCCACATCACATTCGATTTCACTTGGCTGCCAGACAATGGACATGGTTTCATTAGTTCTTATGCCGCTATACTCAGTTGCCTGCCCAGAGAACGTCCCACTGACTGAGAGCGAGGTGATATTCAATAATTGAAATGAAGATTCTGTTACCCCCGTTATGGTGTACACAATGTCGTTTAACTCAGACGGCCCCGCATCTGGAATATTTGTAATATAAACCAACTCATTTTCCGAAAATGAGTGCCCCAAGGTATTTATTTTTACAAATGTGGAAGTGGGATCAATGTTCATCGCCACAATACTGAACACCAAAGACCCAGCTCTTTCAGCAGTTGTCAAACGAACAGGTGGGCTAGGACCACTTACTTGTGTTTGGGCAAATGAGTACTCCGAGTCTTCGGACCATGGACTGTCAAGTGGAAGAACTACATTACCTCCAGTGTTTTCGTCAAAAGAAGTGGAGTCGGCACAAATCATTTTAACCCTAAAACTATACCATGAAGAGGCAGACAAACCGTCAACGTCGCAAAAAGTGTCAGGCAGAGAAACAAGGTTCGTGCATCCTGGAGCAGCAGTGTACGAGTTTGCTCCATCTTCTAAACGTTTGTAGTGCACGTCCCATCTACTAAATGTGCTCCCAGATTTTGCACAGGTGTCATACTTATTTTCCCGCCAGGACACGGATAGAATGTTTCGGAATTTGTTGCCTGCAGGTCGAAGCGTTCCCCAAGATAAGTCGCAATATTGCTCACAACCGGAGTTGCAGCACGACAAACTCGAAAACATACCTACTTGCACGTCAATGTATGCAGAATGTGGCCATGACAGCCTCTCGTTACAGTTGCTGTCACACACGACGGTCAAACCATGTAAATTCGACTCCTCTGTTACCCTCTGTACGTGTCCCATTGATTTTGTACCCCAAGCCTCTGCAGGAATGTAATCCACCAATGTGCTCAAAGAGAGTCCGTTCGGAATGCTCCCCGTCTGTCTATTAACACGGAATACCCCCGTCTTCAAGGGCAAAGGTCCACTGTAAGACCCAAACGATACACTTTGACCACCTCTAAAGCTATGTACGCCATTAGTTCTTACGTGCAAACGCCCCCCTGAAGTAGACAATCTTTTAGCGCCTGTTAATATACCAGCCGTGGCACAATACGCATCATATTCGTTACGTGGCACCATTAGTGGGCTCGCTATTTTGTGTATCGCCACGGAATTGGCACTAACATTTATCGGTGCTGAATAGAATGCATCAATGACAACACCGCTCAATATATCGGATGCTTTTGGAGAAATTGATCCCGCAGCTACAACTGCACATCGGGTGATCCCCGCACAGGTGAACGAGACAACAATGGTGACAGACTTCCCAGTTTTCTCAAAAATACGAAGAGGAGTACGTATAGATGATGTCTGAACACGCAATCGTTCTGTCGTAACGTTTCGCATTGCACAATAGGCATCATACTTGGCACCAGGCTGCAACCCTTCATACAAAACAACGTAGCTTTGGTTTGAAATTAATAGTATTGGAAAAGGGCTCACCCCAACAGCATTATAACCTTGCAAAATTTGGTCACTGGTTGGCACATTTGAACCTTTCGTTAGTAACACACACCTGGCGCTCCCAGCAGCTGTAAAACGGGTCTCCAATCGAACATGCCTTGGGCCAACTTCAATAATTTTCGTCTGCATATTTATTCCACCAATTATTAAGTATTTTATGGAGGTGGATATAAGATCTCCCTGTGCACAATGGGCTCTATATGCATGGCCAACAACCAGCCCAGTATGATCTGAAATAAACGGTACATCGCTATATGCCCATTTCTTCGAAGACGGGTTTCCCTGGGAATTTGCCACATCGTCATTCAAGATGAGTCCTGCATTAGATGGTGCAGGGGATTCCGTCGGTAAAACGACACAGCGCGCTAGGCCCGCTTTGCCAAATGTCACTGCAACCTGAACACCAACATCTACACTCAATGGATTGATAAACGAATGTATGAATGCAGTATGGGTGATTATATGCGACGTTCGAAACGTGTTTTTACATCGCACCACGATGCTCTCCACTGCGCAAAAAATTTCATACTCGGTGTTTGCAGACAGACCTCCATACGAAATATCATAGTTCGTATGGGACGAAACAGCACTGTAGTTCGCTGGCAATCCTTGTATATTGGCCATAGGCCCGTAGATTATTTGGGAGCTCTCGATTAAGTCAATTGAGGGTTTGCCAGTGACTACGACACACCGTGATATGCCAGGCAGTGAAAATTTATATTTGAAATTGACGGAGTTACTATAAATATCAGTGATCACAATATTGTCAAGGTCTGAAAATTCAGGGTCTAAAAAAAATCGTTGCTCACTCACTTGAAACGCGCCCTGTTGTGCGCACATTGCTCTGTACCATTTATTTGGAGCCAGCCCCCCGTAAACCACAACGTGCGGCGTCTCTGCAATGTTTGAGGAGGCTGCCGGCACCACCCCGCGGACTCCGGGAAGTAAACCTTCGTAAACTTCGGTGTTATTTAAGTTTGTATCGTCATCTTGATGAACAATGCATTTTACTGTGCCACTGCCAGAGTATGTGCTTTGAATCTTTACAGTATTCAAACTTTGCTGAACAACCTTGCACGGAGAGACTATTTCACTGACGACAATCGTTAATGTTTCGCTGCGAATACCGTCTTTTGCGCAATATATGTTGTAGTTGGTTCCCTTTTGTAAAGAAACGAACCCTACATTGTACGGGACTCCAGCATGTACGTTTGAACCAACGGGGTAACTTTTTGGAGACGCAACATTGCCACTCAAAATGGTATCGATTGTTGGGCTTGCTGCTGCAGTTTCCAAAGCGACACATCGAACAAAACCCGCCTTTAAAAATGTTATCGAAACGCGCGGCTCTGCATCGTAAAATTTCTCCAGTTTAAGAGGCTTCAATATTGCATCGGTTTCGAAGCTAGCCTGATTTGATAATAGCGACCCTTGCGCACAATACGCGTCATATATCGATCCTGGGAAGAGATTATTGTACACCAAATCTACAGACGCACCGCCGACAGCTGTGCCAGTAGCGCCTGCGCCAATCTTGCCCCCAACGGTACCGTCTAATATGTTTGCAGCCGTCGCAGTCGACCCCTTTGTCACTACGGCACATGAATATGTTCCAGTTGAAGAAAATGTTATTGATAGCTTAACGGACGTTCCTTTGGCATCACTGGGCACTAAGTCTGATGTCAAGATATTTTGAGGAGCCGTTTGGAAAGTAAATGATGAAACCGTTAGTGGTTGTGCACAATGCACGTCATAGTTAGTGTTTTCACTCAATCCAGACACTGTCTTAGTGTAACGTGTGTCTAACGATGTGAGATGCGCGGCTTGCGTTCCAAATATGTTCAAGCCCTTCACAATGTGCTCTGAGTTAGGCACCGGAGAACCACTGGGTAGTACAATGCACCGTGAGGATTCATTCGCACCGAATATTACTTTGGTTGTTACACTGCTGCTGCCGTACTCATGGACATGCGCACTTTCTCTAACAGAGCTCGAATAAAATTGTACTTCAGAAGTGACGAGGTCCCCAAGAGCACAGTACACTTTGTATAATCTCCCGGAAGTCAAGTTCGAATGTCGAAACGTTTGGGGAACTCCCCCCCTGGCCCATATGGCCGAAGAAGAGTTACCGACGGAGCCACTGACTGCCCCATTTAGGATATCTGATGGATTTGGGCGCGCAACGTTGTCAAAATGGACTACAGCGCATCTTGCGACCCCCCCCTTCGAAAACGTTACTGATATTATCGCAACACCGTCATCGTATTGGACGAGCTCTGGCCGTGTTAAGATTGAAGATGTTTCAATATTTAATGCTTGAGTCAATGGGAAATTGCTATTCCCATTATCCAGTGCACAGTAGACAACGTAAGAAGTCCCAGGGGAAAGACCAACGAACGTAAAATTAACGGAAGAACCCCCGAAAGCATGAATCTTTGGAATATGTGCCCCAGATTCGTCCAAATCCCCACCCAAAACTTGCGTCGCAGACGGTTCGGCATCGCCTATAGCTCTCTTCAATATTGCACACCGTGCGTTTCCCGTTTCTGTAAATGCCACCGTCACTTTTGCCCAAAAACTACCTGCTGCAATGAGCGACGGTTGTTTGACGATGTTATCGACCGCAAGGGACTGAGGTCTTGTGCGAAATGTAAGGCGACTTCCGAGGACATTATTTTGCGCGCAGTAAGCCTCGTATGTTGTCCCAGGTGCCAAACCCTGTACAACTTGCACAAACGCGTCGCCTCCTGTTGCGGATTGAAGCGGAGGAAGGTTTCCAGCGTATGCCATTCCAGACGTGTCACTGTAAATATCTGTTGCTGATGGAACGCTGGGTGGATTTTCAATGCGCCGAACACAACAACGAGCCATCCCCGTAGTAGCAAAAACCACTGTTATTTCTACTTTATCGCCCTGGTTATTAGTTATTTTCGGGGGCACGATAATACTATTATCCGACGCAGTTACGAATGCCACCTTGTTTCCTAGCACACCGTTTTGGGCGCAGTATGCTTCATACTCTGTTCCCTTGTTGAGGCCAGGATAGACAACGGTGAGTGCTATGCCCGCCTCTACTTCTGTTGAAACAGGCGGGGTCCCAACAACCCCGGGGGCGGAACCGTCAAGAATACTACTTGCCCTAATGTTATTGCTCGATGTTGGCAGCGTGACTACACAACGAGAATTTCCAGAGCCTGAGAAGGTTGTAACTAATTCAACGCTGGTTTTGTCTATTCTTTTGGCCACTGTTTTCTTCAAAATTGGCGCTGCAGACAAGTTTGAAAGCTTTGGGCTTTTGTTTGCCGACAATGCACCGAATTGTATGCTAGTTGTTACAATTCCATTTTGGACGCAATGAGCAAAGTATAAATCGCTGGTAGATAAGCCGAAGCACGTGTGAATATGTGGCACACTCGGGTGCAACACACCACTAGATGAGCATGAGCCGACTGCAGTCGCTGAAACATACGTCCCGGAAGTCGAAATTATGCAGTTCGACTCGTTTGTGCTTGAGAAATGTACTGACAACGTCGCGTAGACAAGGCCATTATGTACATAATTTGCAAGAAGGTTCACTGGGCTGATAATGAAAGGGGCCACGAACGCGGTTTTCCCACTTAAAACAGCAGACTGGGCACAGAAAACGCCATATTGTGTACCAGCATCTGTTATTGGGCTCGAAATATCGTATGTTACTTCGAAGGGATCTCCGTGAGATGCCATTGCACTGGCCGGTGGCGCCCCTTTTATCGCCCCGTTTGTTCCGTCCATTACGAACGAAGCATCTTCAACCAGTGTGTCACTAGGTACAATAATACATCTAGCCAGACCCGAAGTCGAAAAAGTCACCCGAACAATCAATAGTGATGCCGTCAATTGGACGATCCGGGGCTGTTCTGATATTGAATTTTGAAATGCGGTGTGAAATGCAACCTTTTCATTTGAAATAAAGTCTCCGTTGCCATTAAGCATCGCGCAGTGGGCATTGTATTCTGTATTAGGGTTTAAACCACCAACATTGATATTCGTGGACTGTTGTAAATTTGATCGAAACGACGCATTTACGCCACTAGAATCTAGACCCGCAAAAATTTGTTCTGCAGTTGGGTATGTGGAAGCCACAGGGAGGATAACGCACCTTTTAAATGCATCTTCATCACAAAACTCCGCATTTAACACAACTTTTGAATCGCTCACATGCTGAAGGTCTGACGATTGAAGGCATAAGGAGGTGACAACAATCTCTGACACTTTATCAATGGCAACACTTCTGTTTGATGTAATACCCTCTAATGCCACTGTGTCCCCTTTTTTAAAATCATGTACAGAACTTATTTCTAAGCGAAGTATGCCCGTCGAAATGCGATGTATTCCAGTCACTGAAACAACACCGTCAGATGGTCTAGCTGCTGATCCAGACCGTAATTCAATCGGCCTACCGGCCGAAGAGCCCCAGGTAGCATGCGCATCTGAATATTGGGGGGCACTGGCCCGTGTCGAATCAGTGCACATTTCTCTTATCTTTACAATGTATGAATGGTGGGGCTGCAACCCAGCCAATATGCACTCATTTCCGGCTGTCCGGGGTAAATTACTTGACGCACAGTTGGAAGCAGGAAGATATACAGTTCCAGGAATGGAGATGTCTAAATACTCAACAATCCAACGGGAGAAAGAGGAACCAGCTTCGACACAGCCAATAGAATTAGGTACCCATCTTACATCGATAAATGTCGAAGAAACATTGGTTTCACCGAAAAATATTTCTGGTGGGGAAGCGCGCCCCGACAAGGTTTGGGCGGTAATTGTTGTTACGAAAATGCCTGACCTAAACGGCGCGGCAATCTCATCATCCGTCATACACACTTCTCGTACTTGAAAAGAATACTGGGTTTCTGATTGCAAGTTCACGGCATTGCATGAAGAAAAGCTGCGGTTCGTTAGGCAAGTGCAACCACTTGGTCCCAAGAAGCTATTTTCCTCACCGACTACACCAATGTTAATTTCCCATCTCTGAAACACAGATGCAGCACTGGCGCAAGAGGTTGTCGAAGGCACCCATGAGAGATACATTGATTGATGGCCATATGGTTCAGCAAGAAATGAAGTAGGGCTACCTGCCCGCGGGCTGAAGGTTTGCCTATAAACACGCTTCCAAATACCTGACGCCAGTTCCAGATTACATCTTTCTCGTACCCTGAAAGCAACATACGAATCTCTGATAAGTTCTGTTGTTGTGCACTCTAAAGTTGTGTACCGATCGGCCGTATCGCAGCCAGGAACTGTAACAAAATTATCGTACGGAGACGTACCCATTTGTACTTCCCATCGCAAGAATATGAGTCCATTGTCCGTGCATTTACTGTCCCCAGGCGTCCAAGCCAACACTGCCGTATTTGCACTGGGGTCTGTAGGCGAAATTTCTATTGTCAGCAATGTTGGGGCAGCCACTTTGGAACTACACAGTGAATTATTAGAATCATAAGACGACCATATGATCCCAGATAAAAACGTTTCTTCTACATGGAAAGGCACCTCGTTTTGGACCCATGATTCTGTGTCTATATTTATCCCTACCCGCTTTCCTGATAGTACCACAGCACAGTTATCAAATGCTGCAATGACTGGGGTTACAAAATCCCCTTGAGTCATTGCTACGGCAAACGTTGCTTCGGCTTTACTAAGCACAGATCTCATTAACTGGATTCCCCCATGATTGTATCCTACTTCTTCTTCGTGCTGTTTTAGGGATGCGTTGTAGTCAAATATTCTATGGTCCTCTCCGCCAACAACCATAGCCGCCGACTCTACGTCTACGTCTAATATGGCTACAAAGTCCATTTCATTTGCAAGGGTTTCTACATCCATTACTACGAAACCATCCGAAGCGAACATAAGAGGGGGATCTTTACTTCGAACAAACGAAGATGGGACACTCGGAGAAATCACAAGATGATTTACCCCCTTGTCTTTATGGTAAACGTCTTCTTCCACTAAGATACCATCAAAGACGCCGCTCGCATCAATCACCCGTTTGACTTCCCAATCTACATGCTGCCATTTCCCTTCAGGACTTCGAACTCCATACAAATAAGTGGGACTTCGATGGCAAACTGCAGTTGAAAACGTTAAATCCTGATTGAATGTTGATATTAATGGCGACTCTGGGAGCAAAATTTGCCCACCAAGATGGGCAAATTTACGGCACGTAACACCGTAAAACCCTTTAGAACTCCAGCCAATTCCTGATGTAGAGAGGGCTACGAACCGGTATGTTCCATGCGGCAAACAGTATTTGTGAGTCACGCTTAATTTTCCACTAGGGTAGAACCCATTTGTATGCCCATAACGTTTTGTGGGGTACCCGGAAATGGGTTGAACAGGGCGAACATACCAGGATACAACAGACCCATCGTGTGCACTAATGGATATCTCAACAATAGCGCATGCCGAGACGTTAACCCCCCTAAAGACACCGGGCGAAAGCCGAGTCCACATCGTTTCTGTGGTTGGGCTATCAAAGAGAACACCAGAAGAGGTTTCAATGGTGAAATGGTCATGCAGATGCAATTGAAGAAGGTCATTAGGGAAGGCTCCGGCCCCGTTAGTAGATCGAACGATTGTATTTGTCTTCGAGGAATACAGCTTAGCCCCGACCATGCTTGGACACATAGAGATAAGTGTATTTATGCTTTCGTCATTTTCCACAACATTTTCTCCAAATGCAAGTAAGTGCGAAACCAGCAGATCTCTCATATCACTTAGCTGAAGCTGAGCTAGTTGACTCGAGTTCTTCCAACCATTTCGCAGCAGGCATAAACTAAGTTTATTTTTATCATTTGCGGCGGACGATTTTGGCAGTCCCGCAGAAGGGAACTCGCATTTGTTAAATAGCATACACCGTTGTTGAAGGTGTTGTGCAGCACACCCATACGATCCTGCTTCCATTTTATTTATGGATATTCGGGTTATCTCAAACTGCGATCCAATGCTTGGCCCATCGAAAAGTACACCGTACTCTACTGCTTGATTGGCC